>PVJD01003567.1:0-159553 GCA_004026545.1 Mormoops blainvillei
CCTCTGTCCCTCCCATCCCTCTGTCCCTCCCATCCCTCTGTCCCTCCCATCCATCTGTCAGTGCTTCTGCCATCCTGACTGGGCTCCTGCTGGGGACCAGGCATACCCCTGGCGCCTGTGGCCAGGGCTCTGGGCAAGTTGGCCAGCAGGGCGGGGCCAGGGGGGCTGTTCTCAGTGAGGCTTTCGGAAGTGAGAAGCAACCCCCTCAGGCTCCCTCTAGCAGGTGGGCAGCCTGTGGGACAGGAGACATACCCAGGCCCCAGCAGGAGGTCTTCCGGCCTGCTTGGGGGTTCTGGTATCTGTCCTGTGTCTGTCTGTCCCTCTCTCTGCCCCACTCCTTCTCTCTTGCAGCCTCCCTCACTGCCTTTGCTTCTGTTCCATTCACCAGTCATCCCCCCAGTGAGCTCTGTCCAGACAGGCAGATTCGGGTGGGTCCAGAGAGGGTCACGGGGCCGGGCAGAAGCCTCCCCCAAAGGCCTCACTTTTGGGGCTTTGGCCAAAACAGCTGAGTAGTCCCAGGTGGTCGAGATATTGGAAGCCAGGGATGCTGCTGGTCTCAGGAAAAGCGGGCCTCTTACTGAGGGGGGGTTGTGTTTTCAGGTAAATCCCCTGTTCTGTCTTCGTGGTTAGAGGGCGTGAAAACAGCAGAGTTCAGCAGCTCTGCTCTAAGCCCTCAGCCGCCACCCATAATACAGCCACTCCCTGCCTGTTGGGTGCTCACCAGTCCCAGGCACCCTGAGAAATCCCAAGTACACGCTGCCACTCACAGTCCTCAAGGGGGACGGGACATGTGCCTGGTCTACAGTGGAGGAGACTGAGGCTCAGGGGGCTCCAGCAACTTGTCTGGGTCCCCAGCTAATGGAGACTGAACCCAGTTTGGGACCCAAAGCTCTTACCCTCCTCTGCCCCCACTGCTTTCCCTGCTGGAATGTTCCTTTCCCTCACGTCACCTGGTCAGTGCATCCCCATCCCCCAATCCTGGGAGCCTTTCCTGACCCAAAACCCCACAGCCTCGCGCCCCTTGCCTGCCGGCATTCACAGCGTTTCCCTCTGTGCAGACGAGCACTGGGGGCGTCGATCAGGCGTGTCACCCACTAACGTGGGCACAGAGTAGAGGCGGAAGGAACAGGAGAGGCCTGCAAGCTTTGGCCTTTGACCTGCGTGTCTCACGCCTGAGACTCTGGGAGTTTCTTCCTTCTCTTCACTGTTCTTTTTCCTTTCGGGGAATGTTTGCTTCATCCTGTGAACACTAGGTGGCGGCAGAGGAGGCGAAAGGCCCTTCTCCTGGGCCTACCCCCAGGGGCTTTCTTGGCTGGGACACCGGGCCCAGCGCTTCCTCCAGCTGCTTGTCGCCCTCCACCGCCCCCGCCTGGACGTGCTGTGCTGGGTCTGCATGGGGTTTCATTCTTAGACATGGGTTGCCGATGTTTAAAACGTTATTGAAGTATATCGCGGTATTAGATACTAATATGTATAAAAAAATAGGAAAATTTTTACTTTTAATCCAAGTTTCTGGCTCTCCTGGCAAAGAGTATGAGGCTGTGGTATTTGGTCAGGAAAACGGTCCCAGATGGAAGGACGGAGATGCACTGACCAGGTGACGTGAGGGGAGGAACCCTCGCATCCAGCAGCCCCGCGAAGATAGGCGTTCCTCTGTTTGCCGCAGTCCCCACCCCGCCCTTTTGCATGAGCCGCCCCTCGACTCCCCTGTGCGTCTCCCGCCTGGACCCTGGAGACCCCCAGCGCACCCCTCAGGGCGAGCTTTCCCTGCTCCTGCCCAGCTTGGCGACAGCTCGCTGTAGGAGTCCTGCGGCCTCTACCAGCCACCCCTGGAGCCACCGCCAGGCTCCAGTCCCCGCCCTGGAGGTGCACGGCCTGGGCGTGGCTCCTGAACCCGTTTCCTCCCCTGAGAAGTAGGAGTGACAGAAAGCCCCCGGGGCAAGCAAAGTGCTCAGCTGTGTGGCGTTTGTCAGCGTGTCTATGGGGGACAGTGGTGCCCAGGCCCCGGGCGGGGTCCAGGCTGGGTGGGCGTCTGCGGGCCTGCGTCCTCGCCACCCCTCGCTGGTGTCTCAGCTGCCCTGGCCCAGCCGACCCACTCTCTGGGTGGTCTTCTGCCCCAGGCTCGGCCATGCTCTTCCAAGACCTTGGTGGAAAGACCACGGACCCGCCCGTCCGAGGACAGCTCTCCACACCCACGGGGTCTCCGCATCCCACCACCGTCCACCGGCCACTGCCCCCCAGCCGTGTCATCGAGGAGCTGCACAGGGCGCTGGCCACCAAGCACCGCCAGGACAGGTAGGCTTGCGACCCGACCTTAAGGACCTATGAGCCCAAGGTCCCAGCCGAGCCAGTCTCCAGGCTGGGCCCACTTCTCCCTGTCACAGTCTTGAAATCCTGTCATTTTCTAACAAGGAGTTGGGCCCTTGAGTTTTGCAACGGGCTCTGGAGTGGGCTGGGAGCTGGTCTTGGTTGCTACATTCTGTGAGGGGCCTGTGGGAACCTGGCTACGAAGCCCCTGCATTTTCCCAGAGGATCCCAGGGGTGGGGGGGCATCACCAGAGAGACCCCTGAGGGCAGAGCCTGGAGTGCAGGGGGACCTGTCCCCGACGCTCAGAGCGTACCACGGAGAAGCGAGTTGTTATGGGCGAGCCTGTGGCAAGACACACCCAGGGCTTGGCGGAGACGCCAGACAGACAGACTGCCCTTTCAGCTCTCAGAAGCCCTGACCTGAGTGTGTGCTGCACCCAGGGTGGCACGTTTTGTTGCGGGTGTGTCTGTGCCATCAAAACCGCCCACGTTCAATGCCACGTGCCTGGGACTCAAAGCCGTGTGTGCGCCTTTGCTGCCGCTTGTCCTGTGTATGTGTGGGATGGGGACCGAGTGGTCCCTCTTGTATTCGGGGGCGGCCTTTGCGCTCTCCATGTTAAGCACCCCCCGCCCATCAGTTTTGTGGTATTTCCAGTGAAGAGGACAAGGGATAACCCAATCGACCTGATTCAGTTTTCAAGGGAGGGACACTAAAGGGTCCCCGAAGAAGCGGATGGACGTCCGCCTGTCGAGAACGTCCAGTGTGGAGCGGGGCAGGGAACGTGAGGAGGCCTGGAGCTTCGATGGGGCCTCGGAGGGCAAGAGGACGGCGGCCAAGGAGTCGGAGGAGAACAAAGAGAACTTGCTCATGAGCTCGGAGCTCAAGGATGACCTGCTCTTATACCAGGACGAGGAGGCGCTGAACGACTCCGTCATCTCTGGTGAGCGGGGTGTGCACACAGGCTCAGGGAGCGGAGACGCTGGGTGAGTTTGCTTATTTTGATACATGCACATTAAATTTGGAAAGGTAAACGCGACCCCAGCTGTGACTCTTGAGAGGAGCGCCACTCAGGGCGACGGGGCTGGAAGTGAGGCCTGTCGGACCTAAGCCTGGGGCTTGGAAGCGTGGCCATGGCGCCGACGGGAGGGTGAGGGTGCAGTCTGAGTGAGGGAGAGGGAGGCGTTGATCCCGTGCCACCCAGATGTGCTGTCAGTGGGACAGTCTGTGCTTGGTCAGGGCTCGATGCCACGAGGCCCTTGGAAGTCCAGCTGGCGTCTGCCCTCACCATGTGTTCTCAAGGTCACAGTGACGGCCCTGCCCTGCCCTAGAGGACTCAGGGGCTCGGGGAGGCAGGGCATTGTAGATACCCCTCAATAACGGGAAGGGGGTGCAGGCCAAGAGCAGGGAGTGCAGGGCCCCGGGCACCTGCTACAGGCTGTGCCACACAGCATCGCCACTCACAGGAGGGTCCAGGGTGGCTGTGACCATAGACCTTGGGGGAAGTGGCTGTTACCGGGGTGAAGGGCTACTGTTCCTCCTGGAAGCACCTCCTGGTGACCATCTCAGCCAAGGGCAGAGCGTGGGGTTCTTTGCCAAGAGGCCGGTCCACCTGGCTCAGGTGTCCCTGCGACCCTGGGCAGGTCCCCACGGTGTTGTCTCTGTGTCCTCCTCCTGGGCTCCTGTGACAGCACTGGGGTGTCCCTTTGTAACTCTGACACAGCTGCCATTTTATACTGACATTTGTCGTCCTCTGACCATTGTCTGTCTCCCTTCTAACTTATCAATTACCTACTAACTCATCAGTGGGGCGGGGCGTCTGACGGGTGTTCCCACAAGGCAGAGCCAGCATCTGTCTGCACTGCCCACGGGTCCCCGTTCACCCCTCCAGCCCATGACCCCTGAGCACCAGGTGTCCCTATGTTGAGGGGCACGTCCACCTGAGGTCTCGTGGGTGTGACTGATCAGAGGTGTCTTCAGGTCCGAGTGTTGGACCTTCGTCCCAAACCTCGACGGTGCCCATCCCCATGAACAGGACCTCTGATCTTGCCGTGCCCTGGAGCCACTGGGCGCTCTCTTGACCCTGTACTGGACGGACAGGCGGCCTAGGGGCGTCTAAGGACGCGGAGCCTGCAAAGCAGGGAGAACGTTGCCCCAGGGATCCCTCACCCAGCATCCATGGAAGGTGAGCCACTTCTCCCAGGGCCAGAGCTGCGTTTCCTGTTTTTTTTCGTCTTAAAACCTGATGTCCCTAACTGAACACCAAGGTGTTGCGGTCTGACGGGAACACAGGGAAGTGTCAACTCATTCCAGAAACTCAGCTGTCACTACAGTGCCCAGCTTGCTGCCACTTACTGGGTTAGCGAACCCCCAGCAAAGCCTCCGCCCTGCCAGGGGCCCTTCACGGATGCTGTGATTGGGGCTCAAGGTCAAAGCCCCGCACTCAGCCCCAGCCACGCCCCGCCGAGGGCCGGGCCCGCTGTATGTGGTTGGGCCTGTCTGGAGAGGCCTGCCACCTACGTGGTGGTCCCAGCGGAACTGGGGTCCCTGAACCCGCAGTCGAGCAGAGAGGCAGGTTCTCACATGTCTGTAACACTCTCATAGTCGGGAATGTCTGAGATAAAGTGCTGGGAGGGAAACATTCAATATTGGTTTGGGGAAGGGTCTATAAATTGTTAACTTACGGGGAAAAATTATTCATAGTAGGAAAGGCCCCTAAAAGTACTCCACTCTGGCTGGCTCACTGGCCAGGATTGGGGGGTTATTTGCTTCTCTCGGTTCGAACCCTGCTCCCTCTGCGGCGACCACGTCATTATCTGTGGCGTCTGCGGCGGTACTGCTGCCGAAAAGTGCCCAGTGGGGCACGTTTATCCGTGAGCCATAGAGACAGCACGGCTGCTTGTTTTTTTACCCTTTGAACGTACGGCGGACAGCCCCTCTGCAGCCCTGTCTCGTCTCACGTAACTGCTCCAAGGTAACTTGTGTCATCAAACATTTTGCCGGCCGGAATTCCCTAATGGCACCATAGTGTCCGTGTTGGACTCCAATTTCTGGAGCTGGGTGGCTGTACCCCAGCAGCTGGCCCATGAGTCCACTGGACGGGCGCCCTGCGTGACCAAATTGTGGTGAGGATGTTTCGTCTTGGACGGTGACTCGTGGGTTCCATGCAGGGCAGGTACAATGTCTTGACTGATATGGAGAGTATGTCCCAGGCTGTGTGTTTGCCTCCTGCCAGTCACCGCGGCCTGAGGCACATGCGGTCAGTGCCAGGAAAAAGCGGGGTGGCGGGACATTTGCACTACTGTCAAAGGTGATTTTGAAAGAGACCGTTTTATGGAGCAGTTTTTGGTTCATTGCAAAATTAAGTGAGGGCTACGGAGCTTTCCGATGTGCCCTGCCTCAGACCTGCATAGCACCCCCACCCTGTTATCGGTACCCCCCACTGGAAGGTACGTGGGCTACAGCTGATGAGCCCCTGCTGACGCGTCACCACCACTGGAGTGCGCAGCTCACGCCATGTTCACCCTCTGGGTCTGGACAGCGGTATAATGACGTGTCCATCATGACAGTGCCACTTGGGGTATTTTCACTGCCCTAACCCACCCTGTGCTCAGCCCCTGGCACCCACTGATGTGTTCACTGTCTCCACAGTTTTGCCTTTTCTGGAATGTCACAGTTGGAATCACAAGGGGCGTAGCCTTTTCAGGTTGGCCTGTGTTCACTTGGTGATGAGGTCTGCTGCTTCCGAAATTAATATAGCTCCTCCTTTCTTTTGCTTAGGATGGTATGTTTTTGTCCATCGACTTACTTCTAATCTATAAGGGCCTGTGTATTCAAAGTGGGTTTCTTGTGGATGACATCCTGTGGGGTCTTGTTCTTTCATCGCCTCTGAGAATCTGCCTTTTAATTGGTGTGGTGAGACCACCGACGTAGTCGGACTCATTTCTGCTGTATTTTAGTTTTTATTACCCTGTTCTTCTCTTTTTCTACCCTTCATGGTCTTCATTGAGCATTTTACATGGTTCTGTTTCATTCCTGAGCGTAGCAGTGATAGTTCTTTAAACCACGTTTGCAGTTGCCCTGGAGTTTACCCTACAGGTGCACACCGGGGCCCACATTTAGACACCGCCACACCACTTCATAGGCGGTGAGAGCGGAGTGACCCCAGCTTCTCCCTCACCTGTGCTCACTGCTCAGTGCAGTCACTGCCCAGGTGTGAAGCTGGGGTGGAACTTACCTGGAAACCTGGCCATGGCCCCCACCCATGGACGCTAGGTGGCGTTGTCAGCAGTCACTGGAATGTAGGGTGCTCTGGAGAGCCTGCCGGCCTCTTTGGGACAAGCTGGAGGAGCCTGTCATGGGGTCTGGGTGGTTCTCGCTGACACTGAGAAGCAGCGTGGTGGCGGGGGACTCTTACCCAGGGATGATGTACCCCACCAGAGCTGCTTTCTGTTCTGAGCCCCTGCTGCACACCAGGAACCTTGCCGAGTGCTTCGCACGCCTTCCCTCACCCCAGAGACCACCAGGGCCGCCAGGCGAGGCAGGTCCAATTACTGTCCCTCATTTATAGCCGAGGAAATCAAGGCAAAGAGAAGGTAAGGAACATGCCCGTTTGGAACCCAGGCCTCCCTGGCTCTGCAGCCAAGAGAGAGCCCCGCGCCTCTCCCCGCCGCCCCCCTCTCTGCACGGGCTCCTCTCACTGACCTGCCCTCATGCGGCGGACGTGCCCCTAGTGCCAGCCTCTTCCCTCCCCCAGCTCTGCGCTCGCTCTCCGACTCATCCTGCACATGGTCCCCACATTTCCCTGTAAGCGCACGGTCCCCAGTCTGCATCCCTGGCCCTGGGCCTTGTGACAGGGAAGCCCCATGTGTCCATCCGTCACTGCCTGTGTCCCTGTAGAGGCCCAGCTGCCCCCAGTACAAAGACCACAGCCAGCGCTGTCCTCTTGCCCAGGAAACCTCAGCCTCCGGGGTTCCTAGTCCGATTAATGTCCTTGCCGTGGTACCAGCCATTCAGACCGCAGCTGTTCCCTCCTCCTCTTCCCCGATCTCCCACTCTGTCACCATCACACTCTCATGAGCTGTTGAGAAAATATTAGTCTCACTCCGTGAGTCTGAGGGCAGCGCCTAGGCCAGTGTCACTTTTAGAAGGGGTCAGCCCTCACTGCTTCTGGCAGCTGCCCTCCTGCTAAAGCCACACACCGAACTGGGCAGGGTGAGGGACAGCAGGCATTTAGGGCTGTCCTCCTGGAAAGGCGGGGGACAGGGACGCGCCCCACAGCTGGCTGTTCTGTCTGCCCTGGGCACCTCGGTGCGGGGCAGGGCATGACCTCCAAGCAGCGTGGTCTCGCTGAGGTGCAGGACAGTGTCCTGGGACGGGGACCCGTGGGAAGGGGCCCCAGCAGCTGGCCTGGTGACCCCATTGGTGAGGCCGGGGCGTGCGTGTGGAGGCAGAATTCCCCAGGGTTCGGCACTGGTGGGAGTGAGAGCTGAGTGGCAAGCCCTGAGGTCGGGGTGCTGGGTGGGGGTCCAGCTCAGACAGTGGAGAGACCTCCCTGAGGATAGTGTCTCAAAGCCCGAAAAAGGCCATGCCCGAGGAGTGAGCATCTTGGAGTGAGGGTCCTGTTCAGAAGCACAGCAGACCTGCCCTTGTGACACTGTCTGGGGTCTTCAAGGACAGGGTGAACAGGTGGAGGGTTTCAGCACAGGGCCAGGAACTGTCAGAACCCAGTGCACTTTCTAGAATTAAAACGTGATCTGTGAAATGAAAACCTCCAACCAGCTGTGGACGGCCCCACGGCACCACTGCTTGTCCGTCAGGCGGGCTGCAAGGCGGTTCTCACGGGCCCCGCTGCTGGGGCCAGGACTCGCCCCAGCGCCTCCTCCCGCTCAACATCAAAGCCTCGCACAGAACCCATGCCCTCAGGTTGCCGTGTCACCCCGTTTCGGGTGGAAAGAGGCCACCTTGGCGATGTGGAGACACGCGGGCACCCTAGTAGCCAAGCCTACCTGCACCTCCGCAGTCACCCTTAGAACGAAGTGGGACTGATTAAGAAGAGAGCTGGCAGCAGAGTTTATTTTTAACTCCAGGGCTTCAGCCTCTTGCTCTCATTTGCACAGGACCTGTTACATTTCCTCCTCCTCCCCTAGAGGGTGCCGCTGTGGAAGCAACAGGGAGCGCCTGTTGGGCCCAAAAGAGGCAGCAGCCTTGGCCGGGAGTCCTGCCCTCTGCAGGGGTGGGGCCGCGGGGGGCTAGTCACGCCTGTGCAGGGAAGTACAGAGGACAGTGTCTGCAGCTTTGGTTAAATGCAAAAACCACCACCACCTGGAGGCCCACTCCCATGCCACCCTCACTCAGGGAGAATGTACCACCGTGGGGGGCGTGGGAGGGCAGTGGGTCCAGGCTGGGAATCCTAGCTGGCAGGCGCCAGGGCGTGTGAGGCGCAGGGCAGTGCAAGGGACCGGGCGGAGCTGTAAGCCGAGGATGGAGTCCGACACAGGCCTGGAAGGGGACCGAGCAGAGCCTTGGGAGGGGCCGTGCGGGTGGAGGAGGGACGGTCTCTAGTTGCAGCCGCCAGCCCTGAGTGGTTTGCTGCCAGCAGGTGTAGTTTCTGTAGCTGACGGGAGAACGTATTCCCGTGAGCCAGGCCTGAGCTCGTGGCCCCGTGGACTTCAACTGTCTGTCTCATTAATTCACCTGGGGGGGGGGGGCACTCGGCTCCTGCCATCAGGGCCAGGACCCTGGAGGTCGAAGGGCGGTCCCTTGAGGCAGTCCTGTGGTTTCCGCCTTTTCCTTTTCTTAATTTGGTGAATAACATTGGTTGCTTTTTAAATAGGAAAGAGCACCTTGCATCCCAGCTGGTCACGGCGAATTAGCACATTCATAAATTGTCAGATTTGATTTGCTAAAATTTTTTTTAGACTTTTTTACACTGGTGTTCACAGGGGCTATTAGCCTTTTGTTTTCTTTGGGTGTCTTTCTGATTTTGACATCACGGTAAATTCTTGCTGATGGCATGAGTTTTAAGTAGCCCCTTCGTTTCCGTTTTCTAGAATAATGTGTGTAGAATTGGTATTACCTGTTTCTCAGCGTGTTTCATAGACTTTATCAGTGTATCCATCTGACCCTGCAGGAAGATTTTAAACTAAAAACTGCATTTTTAATGGCTGCAGGTGTATTCTGGTCCTGTATTTCCTCGTGAATGAGCCTTGACCATTTGGAATCAGAGGGAGCGGCCGCCCCTCCAACTCCTGACGGTGGTCAGGTGACTCCTGTTCTCTCTCCCCGCGATGCATCTGACTAGAGTTCCATCAATTTTATCGCTCCCCTCAAAGCAGCAGCTTTTGGTTTCAAATATTTTCTTTATTGTTTTTCTATTTTCGACTTTATTGGTTTCTGCTGTTTGTTATTTTTTCTACTTCCTTGGTTTTAATTTGCTCTTCCTTTTCTAGCCTAGGATGGAACCTGAGAGCATCGATTTGAGACCTTTCTTCTTTTCTAATGAAGACATTTAATGCTGCAAGTGTTCCCCCGGCTTCCTTTGAGTAGTGGGTTGTATTTTTATTTACTTCAAACTGCTTTCAGATGCCCCTTTCGGTTTCTTCTTGGAGCTGTGGGCTATTTGGGAGCGTTTAATTTAGTTTCCAAAGAGTTTGGTGTTCTTCTGGAGTTCGTCTTTGTTACTAGTTTCCCATTTAGCCCCACTCTGAGTGGGCACCGTAGTTAGTGTGACTCGAGTGCTTTTAAACTCATTAAAATGCGTATAGCCGGGAATACGGTTTCTCACGGTAAATGTCGCACATGCGCCGGAAAAACACGGGCACCTTTGCTTTCGGGGGAAGCGTGTTTTTTATAAATGCTGATCAAAGGGCTTGAGAACGTCAGGCTCACACCTTCCGACCCTGACGTTCTGCTTGTCCGTCCGTCACCTAGAGGCTTTGAAACGTCCAACGGCGACGAGAGACGTGCTGTTTCCTCCCTCAGCCCTGCCAGTTCCTGCGTTATGTGGCTGAGCATCTTAGGATTGCTCTGCCTCCTGCAGTTGTCCCCTTGTCACCAAGAGAGGCCCTGCTTTGATCCTGGTGAGGCTCTTCGCTCTGAACTCTCCCTCGTCTGATGTTAACAGACCACTTTAACTTTCTCTGGACTAGTCTTAGAGTACAATGTCTTTTTCCGTGTGTCCTTTAAACCTATTTGTGTGTTTTTATTTACAGTTCTTTATTTTTAAACGATTATTTAATTCAATGTAAGAAAACTGTTTAGGATAAAAAGTACGAGAAACTAAAGCTGGTAAGTGAAATGATGTATTTCCGGTGTTACTATGCCAACATATAGTAAGACTGTATATCCTTACAAGCTTAGGTAACACACTTAAGTATTTGTTTGTGTAAACAAATGTACTTTTCTACATGTTGCTTTTCTCAGCGACAGTACACCTGCCCTTTTGACCCTCGGGAACGTGGGCCACCACCGCCGTCTTAGGTCCACAAAATTCAGGTGGCGCCGATGCCTTGTCATTTAGCACGTCCCCTCTTGTTGGCTGTCTGGGTGGTTTAATTTCTTTCTTTCATAAATGAAGCCGTGTTTCTTGTTTTTCGTTTTTGATGTGCTCACCCGTTTTGTCTTGGGTGCCAGGCTCCTAAACGTGAGATTTCTGGGTCAAAATGCTGGACAACACGCATGTTTGGGGGCCTTTGGGAGGGAGGCTTCCCGGCGCCCCGCAGTCTGGGCGGAAGGGTGTCCCAGCCTGGCTCTCAGCGTCCCGCGCTGGAACGCGTGCTTGTCCGGGTGCATTCCATCAGTCTTTGGGGAGATGCACCACTCAGATTCAGGAAAAGCTTTCATTTTAAGCTATCTGTCTGGAAGCTTCCTTTTCTGACTTTTAAGCAGCAAACCCCAGCGACCCCTGGCGCCTGGCAGACCGCCCGCGGCGTGTTTTTCAGCGGCCTGCTGTGGGCCTGGCTGTGCTCACGGAGGCTGCGTGGCGGGCAGAGGAGGGCCTGCCCCGCACCCAGGTTTCACGGGGAGTGGATTCCCAGTCACATCTAGAAACTCTGGCGGGAAAGGACAGATCTGCTTCGAGTTTGTAAGTGACAAGCCTGAGACGTTTGCCCTGGGCTTAGGGACCCGAGCAAACGCGAAATGACTGAACCCACACTCAGTGTAGTTCTGTGGTCGGGCACGTCACGGGTCTCCAAAAGTGACAGTCCCTTCCTGCCAGGTGTGGACCCCGAGACCCTGGAGGTGCCCTTGACTCGGAGGAGGCCACCGTAGCTTTTGGCGTCCCCCAGAACGTGCGGTCCGGACCCACCGATGGTGCGTGTGGCCCCTCAGGCTCTGCGATTCTGTGAACGCGGGACTCCAGTCCTGCGTGACGCTGTAAAGCGAGTGTGGGCTGCAGCCGTCACTGGGGTGGTTCCTGGAACCATTCCCTTCTTTTTGAGTAAAACGAACAACTCCGTAACGGAAACTCAAGCCTCAGCCGAGTCCGACTCTCAGGCCTTAGGTGGACCTGTCTGTGCGTCTCTGCGACGCTGCCGCGTGGTTAGACTTGCTGCCTGCTCTGCGTGTTTTCCTTCCCCCACGCGGACGGGTTTCTCTGAAGAAATAGTCTCTGGGAGTGACCATGGGGGGTGACAGTTTGAGCCCCAGCGTGTGACTTGGGGACCCCTGTGGCGCGACAGCCCTGCCACCTGCGCGTCTGCAGCCACGTCACCCTTGGGCGCTGCTCCCCCGTCGTCGACACCTCCGATGGGCAGCGGGACCACCGCTCAGAGCCCCGCTAGCCGAACGCCCGGCCCCTGGCACGCCGATGAAGGGTACTTCTCCGCCCGTGAGCGCGGCCAAACCCCGAGGCTGCTCCAAGTCCGTTTAGACGTCCTGCCCCCTGAGTTCTTACTTGTGCCCGGACTCCAGCCCACGGGTTCCGGACATGTCGGCCTCATGGACCTTGAGTTAAGCAGCGCCCCCCCCCCCCCACCCACCCGGCCCAGGTCCTCATGCAGCAGCGATCGTCGGCAGCCTCTGCCGACGCTGTCCTGGGCCCGGAGGCCGGCCGCGCTTGGTCTCGCGGAGGAGACAGAATGAACTGAGATGACAGAGGCGAGTGAGGGCGGAGTTGATAGCGGGGGTGTGTGTGGCGGTGACCGGAGGCCCTGTCGGACTCTCTTGAGGAGATGGCGCAAGGTTAGCCGTGTGCACACACACCGAGGTGGGGTGTCCAGGAACCGAAAGGCCCACCTGTCCGGGGGGCAGTGGGCAGCGGGGAGGGCCACCATGGATAAAGTAATTGTAAGTTGTGTTGGAAACAGGGACACTTTTGGAAGAAAAAAGGAGTGCCCTTAACAATCACCCTGAGACAGCTGGTGTCAGCCAGCACTGTCCTTGCACACCCAGGCCATGTGGTCGACCCCCATCCATGGATCACGGGAGATGGCGCCGTCCCCGTCCCCGGAGGTCAGCGTGAGCTGGCGGTGCCCCCTCTGGGTGAGTGGCTGCTGCGACAAGCCAGCGCCTCACTAACACCCTTCTCTTTGCTGCCCCCTGCCACTCCCCTAGGAACACTGCCCAGGAAGTGCAAGAAGGAGCTGCTGGCGGTGAGACTGAGGAACCGGCCCAGCAAGCAGGAGCTGGAGGACCGGAACATCTTCCCCAGGAGGACGGACGCGGAGCGCCAGGAGATCCGGCAGCAGATCGAGATGAAGCTCTCCAAGTGAGAAGCCGCGCCCCCCGCCCCTGCGCTGCCCCTGCATCCCCCACCCCCCACCCCGTGCAGCCCCCGCGGCACTGCGGGTGTCTCAGCCCTGCCGCTCTCCACACGTAGGACCTTTGTCACATGCTTGGCCGCATCCTGGGTTTCTACACGGTACCTCCCCCGTGACAGCCCCAACTGCCCCCAGACATTACCACGTGCCCCCTACCCCCTTCCCCCCGCCCCCCGGGGAGAATGAGAACAGTGGTTCTTCGAGCCAGGCAAGTGCCTGAGGGGGGAAGGGGTGGCAGTTAGGAACTGTGGCTGAGTGGGGAGGGTGGGCCTTGTTGGGGGCAGGGGGAGTGCCCTTGGTCACCAGGTCCAGACCATTTTCCTGCAAGAGTGTGCATCTTGCTTTGTCAAACTTTCTGTTTCAAGAAAAGTTAGAATTCCATGTATTTGGGGGGATGCTCTGTGCACCAAACCAAGGCCATTGCTTACTGGGCCGTGACCTAGACCCACCAGTGAGCACCTCTGTTTGCAGCCCTCGAGGGCACCCTGGGTGGTCACTGGGGTCCTTGGCTGGAAGTCCACATGCTCTGGGACAGGACGGTGTAGAGTGTGCACCCTAGTGGCTGAGGCCTGTTGGGATCCAGTTGTGCCCCCTGATGCAGGACACCTGAATGGTGGGTGGGTGGCGGTAAGGAGGTAACGGGTCTGAGCGCCAGACGGCGTCCAGGGTCGCTTTCTAAGAACCAGAGCAAAGGGGTCCGGGGCGCCCCGGCCCTCGGCTTTCTCATCTAAAAAAAGGGCGCTGACTCTTCTGAGGTCCCTGAGTTTCAGGGAGGTCGGGCGTGGACGGTGCGCGGCAGGGCCCTTGTCACGTAGCAGGTGCGTGGTCGGCCACCAGGACCGCAGCTGGGCCCTCACAGGCCCTGCCTACCTGGGCTCTGTGTGGCGAGACCACCTGCGTCACGGATTGCGGTCCGGGTGCCCGTGGCAACCAGCAGCTCCTGAAGTGGGACAGGGCTCCCCAAGACTGAGGTCAGCCCCCACCACAGGCATAATCTTCCCGAGGCCCCCAAAGGGGAGCGGTCTGGACTGGCATTTTCCAAAACGGTGACAGGTGTGAGGTGTCAGCAGGCACTCCGCAGCCAGGGAAGCCTGGGCACCCTTTCACAGGTGGGGCCTTCGTCCTGGGCTTGTCAGAGCTGTTAACACGGTCATGCCTGCTGTGTTCTGTAGGAGGCGACAGGGAGCCTCAGTGCAGGCCTCCGCGAGGCCACCTTCCCCGGCATCTCAGCAGCATCTCCGGGCCACCTGGGGGCCCATCACCTGTTGACACTTGGTTCTTTTTTCTCAAAGTCTTTGCTTTCACATCAGTAAAATGAACGTTCTTACGCCGTTGTCCTTACATGAACATTTCCCAAGGTCCCCTCCTGGCAGGAATGGTGTCACAGAGTGTGCTCCACTGTACTTACAGGTGTGGCTACATGGCTCTTCGAAAGGAGGGGGGGTTGGCACTTCTGCCACCCGACCCGTCCCGGGCGCTCGCCTGTGTCAGCGCATCGTGGCCAGGCTCCTCGACGCGCGTGCGATCGTGTGAGGGGGGCTTGTCATTTGTTTCTAGTGAGATCGAAGCTTTTTTCAGGGTTTATTGGCTTTTCGGTTTCTCTTCATGCACTTTGCTGGAAGCTTTATCCGTCGCGATGGTTGTGGAGTTTACTGTGGAGGTGGCAGCTTCTGATCCTTTGTTTTCTGAGTTACACAGTCCTCTCCGTGGGAGGCTGGAATTTTCGTTTTGTTCACGCTTTCCTCGCATGTGCAAAGTTTATCATTTTTAAGGTTGGAGGTCACCAGTCATACGCTTCGGGTGCCGGTAGACTTTTGCTCTGAGGGGCCGGGCCGTGACCATGTGGCTTTGTGGGCGCGGGTTGCCTGCCGCTATACCGCTCTGCTGTCCTAGCGCTAACATGGCCGTAGAAGGTACCGGATGAATGGATGGCATGTAACGAATAAACTGTGCCAGTAAAACTTCATTCGCAAACACAGGCCCTCGGAACAAAGTTTGCCAGACCTCTCTTACGGCGTGTGGCTCATACTATCTTTGCCGTGTTTGAGAAATCCTTCCCTACCCAGATGTGAAAATAATATTTACTCGTGGAATTATTTTCGTAGTTGCCTCCCAACGATGCCAGTGGATAATGGTTTTCTATTTGAAAAAGAAACCAAGTGCCCCTTTAGAGCCGAGTATTAAGTGAATTAATCCAAAGAACAAATAGTAAGCCCGCCGTGATAATGTCTGTGGTTTAAAATAGGAGGAGGTCATGGTGGCACTCACTCGGCGCAGTGACGCCTGGGGACCTGGCCCGTCTGCGGGCGCTGCGACCACCTGGGGTGGGGGGGACTCAGTGCCTTCCATCACCCGCGGGCACTGGGACTAATTTTACGCCCTGGACTAGAATGTAGCTTCTTGGCCGTGTGTCACTGTGGTTACAGACGAAAACAGCCCTGAATCAGGCACACAGTGTCATTGAGAAACTGTGTCCCGGAGGTTGGACGCAGCCTTCCTGCCCCTGGGTTTGTTTTCCCTACGGAAGTGGTTTAATTGGATCCCTTTGTCTTTGTTTTGCCTCCTTTCCAAGATTCTTCTGCCATCACTTGCTGAATAATTCAGCCTCTGGTTGCCATGGCAACATACCATTTTCCCCCTTGTCCTGAAGGGTGGCTGGTGTTTTTGTTTTATTTTCAGACCCTTAAAACCTGATCATTTGGGTGTACCCGGGGCCCTTCTGGTCGAAGTGGCCCATGTGTCCCCCCACCTGCCCCTCGTGACACCTTCTGTGCTGGACCTGGGGACCCAGTGGAGGCCGAGTCACCTGCGAGTAAAGCTCCGTGATGTTCCCACCGCCTTCCTTTGGGGGTCCAGCCCCCCTTCAGCTCCCGCGTACGGGAACCACCAGAGCTGGGGACACGCAGCCCCCCCCCGCTCCACGCAGCGGGCGTGCTCTGGGCCCGCGGCACGGGCAGCGCCCCGCCTGTGTGCGCACCGCGTGAGGGGCACCTGCGGTCAGGGGGCCGACCCGTGCGCTGAGCGCCGCGCGCTTTCCTGCGTTCAGTTATCTTCTTTCCGACCCCAGTGCGGGGGCGCTCGCTGTCGCCCCCATTTTACAGAGGGGGAAACTGAGTTTTCTTTCCCTTTAGCATTTTCAGAGTTACGGCCGACCTCACTCCTGTGGTGTCAGCTGCACATACACACCTTATGGAGTGCCCGCCAGACACCACACAGAGGTGGCCACCGTGCCACCGTGTGACCGCCTGTCCCCCGTGCTGTGCCTTGCGTCCCGGGACTGGTCTGTAACTGCCGGTCTGCGCCACTCAGCCCCTTCATCTCCCCAGCCACCCCCCACCTCCCACTAGCAACCGCCAAGATGTGTCTGTGAGCCTGTTTCTGTTTTGTTAGTCTTTAGATTCTGCATGTAAGTGACCTGTGTGGTATTTGTCGTCTTCTGACTTACCGCACGCTGTGTCCTCTAGGCCAGTCCCTGCTGTCGCAGATGGCGCGGTTTCTTGTTCTTTACGGCCGCGTCATATCCTGTTGTGTATGGTCTTTATCCGTCTGTCTGTCAGAGACCCCTGGGCCACCCCACATCTTGGTAATTGTAAATCATGTGTCACGAGCACATGGGTGCACGCGTCTTTTCAGGTTCGTCTTTCGGGTGGCTTTGAGTGGAGGCCCGACGGCGGGATTGCTGGGTGGTTTGGGAGTTCTGTTTTTAGTCTGCTGAGGGACCTCTCTACTGAGGGAGTGCAGTGTTAGCGAGAGGCCAAGGGACTCGCCCCAGGCCCCACAGCCGGGAGGAGGCGGCGCCTCCCCTGGAGCACCGCGTGGCCTCAGCTGTGGCGTCCTGGAGGGGACTGCCCCCGCCCGCCTGCCCATTTACCTTGGTCACAGCTCTGCATGTTCTTGCATTGACTCGGCTTCCTTAGGTGCATCCAGATCTCCAGCCAGCACACTGGGCCCCTGGGTGCGAGGTGCTCCCTGCCCGTGCCGGGGTGGGTGGCCAGGAATGCTGACGGTGTACCCCAAGCGTGGAGCCCAGACGGACGTTCCTGGCTGAGCTCAGTCTTCGGGGAAACGTGGGCAGTTGGCTTCCCGTCCCAACCATGTGAGTTTGTGCAGACCCCGCCGTCTTGGACTCTCCCTCTAAGTGGGTGACAGAACAGTGGCTGTGACCCCACCTTCCTGCCTGGGGCCCTTGGAAGGTGCCAGACTAGTCCCTCTGAAAAGAAAACACATAAAAAGCAAGTTCCTGGCCGGAGGCGCTTGGGGGATGGGGCTGCTTGCTGTGCTGGTCCTGGCTGGGCCGCCCCCGGCCCGTGTCACCCACGTCGGGGTGGAGGCCCTGCAGCGGCCTCAGCGAGGACGGAGGGGGCTGCGTGTGAACAGCACCTGGTGGCCCAGGCGGCAGTGTTCCCATGTTGTCGTGGTGATAGGGTTTGTCAGTGAGGGTAGGGTGGTGGTTATCCGTGGCTGATGCGTAATTTGCCTGGAGACAGAGGACCAGGCGGGCGGGCTGTGCCTGCGTGATGCTCAGACCGTCTGTTAGCTCGCCCTGGGGGACGTCCTCTTCCGTGGCACCCGACGGCATCTTGAGCTTATCGATGCCTAGGAGTGTCCTCCGGAGTGGGCCTCCGCAGGTCAGCACAGGCCCGGGGCCTCTCCAACCCGGCCCTTCCTTTGTACACTCTGTTCTGTGTCCGGAATGGGCTGCCAGCACTCCGGTGGCACGGGGACACCAGTCCCGGGGGGAAGTGCCGTGGGCTGCAGCCCTGCCCGGCCCCCCGCCCCACCCCCGTTGAGGTCGCCTGGATCTGCAGTTTCCAGGAGCAGCCCTGCCACTTTATTGGGCAGGAAGAAGTGCACAGCTTCACCTGGGGGGAGATGGGGGCCGGACCCAGAGCATAGACTCAGTTCCTCCTTTCTGCTGAAGCTTCAAGAAAAGCTGGGGTGCGGAGCTGGGGCCCCAGTCCTATGAACCCAGAGTCTTGAAAATAGAGACCTTTCTTTCCTAGGCTTACCGAAAAGGGGGGGTGGTGGCGAGACTTTTTTAATGGCCAGAAAGAGAGCCCCACCTTTGGAAAGTGTGGGGGTTCAATGCGGGGGGCCTGGGATTACACGCTGATGGTTGACCACTGCCCCCCTCCTGCCCCCAGCCTGTGCTGGGCAGGAACCCAGCTCATCCGGAGTGACTGGAATCAGTCCCCCAGGCATTGTCCAGGCCAGGGGGACGGAGAAGCGTGGCTGTTAATAGCGTCATTGCTGACATGTACGCTGTGTCTTGTGTGCTGCTTCCTGCCGAGTGCTCCTCGTGGTCCTTCTCAGATGGGGAGAACTGGCTCAGCGGGGCGGCCACTTTCCCATGCTTACACAGCAGGAGATGTGGGGTGGGTCATTGGTCCCACTGATCAGCCGATCCACACCCGTTTGCACATCGACTCTGAGCCCACATCACCAAGGACCTTTGTGCAAACAGATTCCTGGACCCCACTCCCAGTCTCCTGAGTAGCACGAGAGGGCTTTTCTCTCCCCATTGAGGCCACCCACTGTGTGCTACCCTGGGTCCCCTTTCTCAGGACCTTGGTGGAAGATCGTTCTCTGAGGCTTTTGAGGCTCAAAATAAGCCATGCTTCTGCATAACAGCCACCTGTCGGCATCTTGACAGTGTACGCTTTGTAATTATTGGGTTTCCCTTTTCACTTTGGCCACCAGGAAACTCAGACTCAGGATGCAGCCACCTGTGGCAACTGTTGCATCATTTTGGGGGGTGTGCCTGTGTTTGACCTCCTGTTGTGTGCCCTTTCCTTCAGTTCTCTCGACTGTTTTATCTTTATGGGGTATATTTATCTATACATGATGTCACATCTATTTCTGAATTTTATAAAAAAAGTAAAAACACCCTTTTATGGCAGCCTTTTTGCAGTACATGAAATTTTCCACACAAACTAATGCTTCTCGCACATTCATAGAGTTGGGTACCATCGCCACAATTTTGGAACATTTTCGTCACACCCGAAAGAAACCCCTCACCCCCCAGGCTGTTTCCCAGGCCCCGAGCAGCACCCAAGTCATGTGGGGAGGCCCGCAGTTACAGTCACCAGGACGGGGGGCACTGCACATAGGCTCGTCCCAGATGCTACCAAGTATCACCATCATCTTCCTCAGGATCTTCATCACCCTCACCATCTCTTCACCACCTTCCTCCCCCAGTCACCATCTTCATCACGGGTGAGCGAGCGTGAGCGTTAACATCCAGCCTTTGATGCCTAGAAAGCCCCAGGACACCTGTCCGTGGGGAGTGGCAGCCACCTCTCAGCTGGGTCAGGAGCCTCGTGCGTGTGAGTCCTGCTTGGGCAGAAAGGGGAGACTCGACAGCAGTGGTCAGTGGAGGTTGGGGCAGGGCTGCAGCAGCCCCGGTGGGATGGTGAGGGGCCCCGCCTTGGCTGGCGTGGGCAGCGTGTCCAGCCCTTCGGGCGATGAGCCCCCAGGAACAAAGACAGTTTGGGGTTAGCAATTTCTCCTTGGGCGATGAAACCCACTCTACCTGACTTGCTTCCCCTGTGCCCCAGGGCGTCCAGCCGGGTGGGGGGGCGGGGGGGCGCTTCAGGCTCTTTTTGCTTGGAAACCTCAGGATACACTGAGGCCAGGTCTGTCCTGTCCAGACAACTGCCCACCCCCTCCCCCGGGACCCAGCTCGACACCACCTGCCTGCTGCTGCTGTGGCGAGGGCCCTGCCCGAATAGCAGGCAGCCCCCAGGGTCAGGAAGGGCACCGGGATCTTCAGGGCACTTTGAAGGGTTCATCATAATGATGCAGAAGGGATTCGTGGGACAGGGCTACGTGCGTGCGGGCCTGGGGGGTGTTGGGGGAGGGACCCTGTGTCCTGGAGGGAGGCGGGAGAGGCCAGCGGTGGCCTGGGTGGGCAGCGTGGGTCTTGCGTGTCTGCTTTCAGAGGGAGGGAGCTGGGCAACGTGAAACAGCACGTCTGACTCGGGAAGAGTTTGACAGAATCTAAACCTTGAGGACGCACACCCAAGACCTGGTCTCTGGCTGTGCAGGGAGGGAGGGCCACGGGTGGGCTCCTTGGTCCCTGCGGGCAGGCTCAGAGGAGCCCACACGCTCCGCGTCAGCGCATGGGCTCAGCTGCTCTTTGTTTTCCTCGGTTGCTTGGGAATCTGCCCGGGAAGGTACAGCATGTTTCATAAGAAGATGCAGAGAACGCCTGTCTCTGTTCAGTATCGACAGACATGACTCCCAACCCCAGGGGAGCAGGCAGCCTGGAGGTTTGGAGGTCGCCTGGCTGGGCGTCGCGACCTGAGGGTGCTCCGGGGGTCACTTGGCCTTTCTGCGCTTATGAAGCGGGCATGTGCTGCCTGCCAGCCCCGCCGGTTGCAGAGACTGAACACACCGGCTCTGCTCTGCTCTGCCCCGACCAGGGCTCATCCTGCGTGAGTCGTCGTCGTAGCGATGCTACCTCAGCGATCGCCCACTGACATCTGCTGAACTCACGTCACGTGCCAGGGACTGGGCCTTGCCCGTATTCACTCAAGCCTGAGACGTCAGTGCTCAGAGGTCAGCGCAGATGTGCAAAGTCACACAGCTGGCAGCTGGCCCCAGGTTGGCCGGCTGGTTCTGAATGCCAGACCTGGAATCACCTACTTCACGAGACAGTTGTAGACAGGCCTGGCATGGTGGTTCCACAGCCACTGAGGACCCGGGCTCCTTTATCTCCCTGCTCAGTTACCCTCTGTGGTCCAGTGTGACTGCAAGAGCGCCAGCCATCACATTCAGGTCCCGAAGCTGCATACATCCTAGCTGAGCCAGCGCTTTGAGAAGGCTCTCCCCAGAAGCTCTTCGGTGGACCTTTACCTACAGCTCCTCAGTCACAGCTTCTCCATGGGCCCATCCGAGCTGGCAAAGAGGCTGCACTGACTAGAAACAGTTCCCTGATGCCACTCACAGAGAGTGAGGTTGGGCTGGAAGCGAGCAGTCTCTGGTCCTGCTTCAGATCTGGTTCAGATTAATTTTGTTAAACGGACAGGCTGAAAGAATGAGGAAAGGATGACCAAACTGGTGGGCAAGTGAGAGAGACTCCTCCTGTCGGGAGCAGCAGTTTCTTCAGAGGAACCTACGTGGGGAGTTTAGCAGGGCCCCCCGTTCCTGGCTGGCCTGTGCTGGGTCCAGGAGCTGTTGGGGGTGGGGTAACTGAACACCCTGAGGGCAGTGTGGACAGCTGGCTGTCCCCTTCTCAGTGGTAGCACTCACGATGAAGTTTTGATTCAAGGACAGACACTTTGGAGCCACCTCTGCGTGCCATGGGTAGGAAGGTCAAGCCAGGGGCCATGCAGCATGCACGGGGACAGGTGGCAGGTTGGGGGGTGGACACAGGAAGTGCTTCTAGCAGACCACAGTGCCCAGGTGCTGGTGGGGTCCTGGGTCCCTTCCAGGGGTTACCAGCTGCCTCTCATGGGGCCAGTGCGGCTCAGGCGCCCTGAGTTAGCACCCATGGCTGGCTGTCCTGCATCAGGTGTTCGGTGGGTAGGTGGGCTGCTTTTTCCTTGAAAATCAAGGACAGAATGGAGTTTGTCCCTCTGAGCCCTGGTGCGCGGTGGCCGGGGCCCTACTTGCCCTCCCCGGGGCTGCTGGGCCTCAGACCCGCGTCGCCGTGTAGGCCGGGCCGCCGGCCTTCACCCCAAACCTGCCGCGGGCGGCGGGTGGGAGCCCTGAGAGGCCCAGCGGAAGGGCCTCTGGGCCAGGTGCCCTGGGGGGTGGCAGGGAGGGAGGGAGGACCAGCGCGCATGCCACAGATGTTTGTGCACAGATGACCAAGTGATCTTGGTACCGGGGGCTGGCCGCGGGCAGTGTCACACGTGGCTTTAAGCGTTAAAGTCTCAGTAAGAGATGTTCGTGGTGAAAGCGAATCGGTGATCTCACCCCCACCCCCGCTTCCCAGAGTGAGCGCCACGTGGCAAGTGGAGCTGCTCATCACTCCGAGGCAGTTTACCTGTAGAAGTGGCCACGAGGTCACAGTGTGCACTAACGCCTGTTTACCGAGTGGATGCCGCAGGCTCTGCTCGGGGCTGAGCCTGACACTTGGGGTGGGGGTCACAATCCCCTCAGGGATGCGGGGCACCCCCCCACTCCTCAACACATAACCCTGGGTGAGCACTCGGAAAGTCAGGTAAAGGGAGGAGTTGTAAACACAACTTGCTCACGCTCTGGACACTGTTTTTACGGAAACCGGGCAGGCCATCTCCCAAGCTGGGGTCGGGGACATCTCGCTGGGGGAGTGTCCTTGTGCAAACACGGGAGGCCACCGCTATGGTTTCCAGTGATTTCCGGTGCCGGCTCGTTGAGACGAGGGAGGCTTTAAAGGCACATGGAAGCCGTCTGCGCGGCGCCCTCCTGGAGTTGCAGGGTCCTCTGTCTTTTGCACGCTTCTCTCCCACACAAGCCGACGACAGTATTTTTAGCTTCTTGCTGTGCCTGGCTCCAAAGCACCCCGCTCTGTCCTCATAGAAATAACATTTTCTCTTGACATCCACGTTAAATCATTGGATCGAAGGTTTAATTACGTCTCCTGATTACAGGACGAGTGCTCCTGCCGTGCACTGGTTAGGGAACAAAGGGCCCTGTTCCTGCCCGGGCGCAGCTCCCCGCAGGGCAGACGGGTGGGGCCGCTGCCCACTGCGGTTGGTGAATTTTGGTTTCCTGGAGGCCCAGGGCCTTGGGGAGACTGGAGCTGCATGAGCAGCGATCACCTGGGAGAGCTGCTCCCGTAGCATCGTCGTCCTTGCTTATAGGGGAGGAGGCTGCGCGGGTTAGACACCAGAGGGACAGAACCAGTAGTGGGGGAATGAGATGTGTCACAGGCATGGGCTGAGGCGACTGCGGGGACCGGCTGGGTAGGTCCAGGGTCTGTGGGCCGGGGCTTCAGGAAAGGCTGGACCCTCAGGCCACAAAGGCCTCAAAACAGAAAATATGCGTTTGAGAGCAAATACCGCAGAGAGGAGTTGGTTACTCAGGTGGAGTGGTCAGTGTGGGCTTCCTGGAGGAGGAACCATTTAGGCTGAGGAAGTCGTGGGAAGCCTGGGGAAAGAGCCCTTCCAGGTAGCGGGAACAGCGCATATGTCGGCCCCGAGGTAGGACTAACCTTGGCAGGTCAGCGGGACTAAAGCAGCGGTGTGCGAGGGAGGCAGGGGCCAGGGCCCGGCCATGGGTGGTCAGTAGGTTTTCTGCCCGCTCCCTGGTACCTGAGCCAGGGCCTCGCTGAGTGTCCCAGGCCTAGGCCATCATGCGGCCTGTGTCTTGTTTCTTTCTTCCCAGCCTGGGTGGGCTGGGCAGCTGGGCCCAAAGGAAACCAAGCAGGAGCAGTGGGAAGCCCCCCTCCCCAGGGCCGTTTCTGTCCACGCTCTGTCTGCAGCCCTGTCGCCTCTCCTGGCCTGTCCCGCACAGTCGTCCTCCTCCAGCACCGCCCTGACCTGGACCTTGCACTCTCAGGCTGAGCCAGTGTCTCAGACCAGCTGGCCGGCCCACCCTCCCCCCTGCCTCCCGCCCCCCTGCCTCCCGCCCCCCTACGTGCCTGGCCTCTTTTCCGCACGCTGCCATCCTCCTCCAAACTGAGTGTGGCTGGGGCAGGCTGCAAATTTGCCGTCCACCTGCCCCGAGCAGAGAGAGAAAGTGCCTTTCTACAGGTAGGTGCACATCTGGTTCTGAAAGCCAACGGCCGGGTCTCCGTCCTGTGGGGTCACCGCAAGGCCTGCAGACCTGGGCCGGCACCAGCAGAGCAGACAGCAGGCTTGGGGGACGGTGGCCAGCGCTCGGGTGCAGGGGTGTCCTCGGTCCTTTGATTCTCTCCCTAAGCCTGCAAGGGGAGAGGGCCATTGTCTCTTGCTTCCAGGCACACAGAGGGACCGCTGCCCTGGAGTGGAGGTCTGGGAGGCAAACCCCGACCCCCCAGAGCTGTCCCTTCCTGGGGATGAGCCCAGAGGCTGGCCCCGGGGCCCTGGGGGGAGAGCCTTTAGCCTGTAGGCGGTTCTCGGGTGCTGCTGGAACTGGACACTATCCTGGACATCTGGAAGCCCACGGTTTGTAGTGAAAGAAGGGACCCTGCCCAAGCCCCAGGGACTTACCAGTGGAGCTGAGGTGGCTGCCCCAGAGCCTGGGGTCGGAGCAGCATCCCCCATGGCCTCAGCAAACCTGAGGTGGTATTGGGCTGTTGCAGTGACGGGGTCTTCTGCGCTTTGGGGGCAGGCCTGAGTGCAGCACTGGGCAGCAGTGTTACCCTCACTCCTCGTGATGTGCGGTGACCACAGCCCCAGCACAGGGTGCTCACAGCACCTAGGGCATTATCCCAGGGCATGCCACCCTCCCCGTGCAGGCACCTTGGATGCTGACGAAAAAACGGCCACCTCGTTCACTTCCTGCCTCACTGAGAACCGCTCGTTGCAGGAAGGCTCCCCCGCAGCAGCGTTTCTCAGAGCTCGTGCGTGACCAGTGGGGGGCTCCTGGGCCCCCCCAAACTCTGCCACACCCCCTCCACCTTGGTAGGTGATGTCACAGTGATTGCTTGTGTAGCTGGGGGCATTTGACACCTTTCCCATGTCACCCAGCTGCTGCTGTCTGAACGCTCCCGTGTTGAGTGTATAGGTGTTACTTGATTAGAGTCGCCTCCCTCCTCATTGTTACAGCTGGGGCATCCTGTTGGTTTTTAAAATGCAGCCTGTGTGCAGCAGAGCCGCAGTAAAGGGTGTGCAGTAGAATTGTTACAAAGCAATGTGGGGTCTGATGGGGTTGGGGACCTCTGAGTTAGGAGAGGGATGCCTGTGCCCCAGGGGGATGGTGTGAGTGGCTTGGTGTGGGGGTTGTCGGGCACGGTGTTTGGGGAGGGGTGCCTGTGGACTCACTGACCTCATGGGCTTTGGATGTTGTCCTGAGTTCATTGGGGACCCAGGGTTCGGTCTTGTCGTGGGACTGGAGGGCAGAGGCAGATTAAGGCTGGTTGAGGCCCCGGGCGCAGCAGAAAATATTGGGTCCCTTAGAGACAGGGAAAATAAAAATACATGTTAACCATATTTTTAAATAAAAATATTATGTACTATTAATGTTTTATTTCCAGTAAAATTTGAGTATATGTATTGCACCTGAAACTAGGTGTCATTAGAAAAAAGTGTAAAGTTGGGGTTTTGCAGGGCCCTTTAGAAGTCGGGGTCCAGAGCGTGTGCCCGGTGCGCCCACTGCTAAATCCACCTCTGCTTGGGGTGGGGTGGGGGTGACATTCCAGAAAGAGCAGCCTGCTACTGTGGGGCTGGAGGAAGGGGCTGCGGGGTCGCTGGGGCCCTCGGAGGGGAGGCTGTCCCAGGCGGGAGGTGGGTGGCTGGGGTCAGAAGGGTGGGGGATGGAGAAGAGGGGGTTGGACATAGGAGGTTGTCAGCCCATGGAACCCGTGGACTGGAGGGTCCTGGGGACTTGAGGATAAGGATCTAAAGGGGCACCCAGGGGCCTGGGGTGAGTGACTGGACAAAGGCAGAGCCTCTGAGACAGGGACACAGGGTGACGGGCAGCATGTGCATGTGGCGTGCCTGGGGTCGCCCCATGTGGGGACCTGCAGCGAACGCCTCCCATGTGAGCCTTCAGTGGGCTGATGTCCGTACTTGGAGGCAACGGTAGAAGGGGCTAAGAGTCGGGGATGCAGCTGTTCGCCAACATAAACCAGCTCTGTCTGCCCCCGCCGCCAGCCTGCAGCCTGTCGCCTGTCCTTGGTCTTACTGTGGCCTTATCTTTGGGCCACCCCTGGAAAGACCTCCCCCCCCCCGCCCCCGCCCCCCAGGCCTATGAGAGTGGCAGGAGGTTCACTGTTGAGTGGCCATGGTGAGGCCACCCCCAGGGAAATCCCGTCCCAGGCAGGGCTGCCAGTGTTCGCGGTGACTCAAGGCTGGCAGTGCAGCGGGACTGGGGTTCCCAGGAAGAAGCTCCTGAAATAGCCAGGCGTCCCCATGGGCGCGACGCTGCTGGTTCCGCAGCCAAGGCTTCGCGCCCTGAGGGCGGCCCTCCTGGTTTGCAGGGCCGTCCTGGGTCCCTGCCCCGCACTGGGCGACTTTAGGTGCCTGCCTGAACCACGGAGACCTGTCAGGAGTCTCATCAGCTGGACCTCCCCTGTTCTCAGGTGCCTCCCGCGTTCACAGCGCAGGGTCAGGCATGCACCTGGAGGGTTCACTCCAGCAGAGGCGGGTGCCCCTGCAGGGTCAGCTGGCCCCATGTCCCCAGTGCCTCCCACCCATGTGTGCCACCCCTCACCCTCCCTTTTCTAGGTCCTCTGTACCTCCGCCTCCTGTTCACATCCCTATGGCCTGCCTGCATGGGCCTGGCCACACCCCCTGCGTCCCCATCTCCCCCGTGTGCGTAGGTGGGCACCAGGCAAGGAGACTGCAGGCACCTCCCACCCCGAGCAGCACTGTGATTAGCCGCCACCCTCGGGCTTTCGGGCTTTCGCAGTGTGGGGAGAGCCTCAAAGAGACTGTGGCTTCCCCAGCTGCCTGTGGCACCTGCCCATCCCCCGCAGCAGCATATTTTATGAATCAGAGGGTGTGGCCCCGGGGTAGGAGCTGGGGAATCCCTCAGGGAGCTGGGCAGACCCCATCCACCCCCCTCCCAGAGGCCTTGGGCCCTCGCCTCTCAAAGCCCGGCCACCCTGGGCCGTGTCCCTGGCAGGGCCTGGGGAGCCCGGGCTGTGAGGCATCAAAGCGAGGACACTCTGGCAGCAGCCCTCCCTGGGCCACTCTGGGCACACTTCCCAGTGAGGGGGCGAGGCCGGGGGTGTGCTTTACTCCAGCCCCGAGGCCCTGGTGCCCCTCCGTGCCAGCCCTGGGGCCTGTGGCCGGTGAGTTCTGATCCTGTCGCCCTTCTGAGCCCCAGATGGTCTCATCTGGGCAGAGAGCACAGCCGTGCTGTGTGCATGAGAGACGGTAGCTTAGCGCAGCCCTCGCTCCTGCTTTGGGGAGCCCCACCCTGTCCAGCTCACAGACGACATGTGATACCTTATGTCCAGGGTCCGGTGCAAACAACACCCGTTTTTGTTATGAAACCTTTTACTACAAAATCAAAAGCGCGTAATTCTGTAACATTCCAACACCACGCTGAAGCCCACCGTGTGACATTTTAGGTGAAATGTTCAAATTAAAACTATAAATTATTCCGCCCACGTTATTACCCCACCGATTATACTCACACAGGCATTGCTCCTGCCGGACC
The DNA here is from genome assembly GCA_004026545.1 of Mormoops blainvillei. NCBI lineage: Eukaryota > Metazoa > Chordata > Mammalia > Chiroptera > Mormoopidae > Mormoops > Mormoops blainvillei. The sequence goes on from PVJD01003567.1 coordinate 27,307, forward strand.
CTGTATTTGGTCTAACGTGTGCGGACCCATAGCCTGCAGTGTTCTTGGGCCACAACCAGTAGCGTCCCCTCCTCTTGAACATTCCAGGGGCCCATAGACCACTCATGGGCCTGGGGCACCTGTCCTTCCTGTTTGATGGGGGGGTCGTGGTCCTGAGCAGTCCCTGGCGTCTGGTGGCGGGTTCTGCTCTGCTGGGGCTGCAGCCCGGAGGACTGCGGAGTGTGCCCCCAAGGGCAGCCGCCCTCTCTGCCACCTTCCCAGCCGGCCAGCTGTGCGTGCTTGTCTGTCCGCTCTGTCTGAACGGTACTTGCAGGGTCCCTTCTGATCCCAGGACTGTTGCGTGAGCTCTTCCCCTCCCTCCTTCCTGTGCCGAGTGGCCCCCACTTATTTGGATCCCAACTCACGCGTCCCCCACCAGGGAGCTGTGCTGGCCGAGGCAGCCCTGCCTGGGCTCTCACAGTGCGGCCGGGTCTCCTTCCTCGTGCTGGTCATCTCAGCAGCGCACAGGGGACTGCGTGACAGCACAGTGCGCCCCCCCAAAGCCCGCACGCCCTGACCACGGGCCTGGGTCTGACTTCTCTCTGTGTGCCCCCAAGGCAAGGGGTGTCATCAGTGCTCGCTAAACCCGAGGAAGGAATATGAGGTTAACCCAGGGCAGGAGTTCCCAGCTCCATAAAGTGGGGCCCCGAGTCTGAGATGGTCTTCCGGGCACACAGTGAGTCAGGATGGGAGCTCCGGACACAGCGCTTCCCCGAATGCCGGCCCCTCCTCCCTCCCTGGTGTCAGGGGACCTTTCTCCTGAAAGACCCTCCTGGGGAGGGCTCCTGGGGCAGTGCTGGGACTTGGGTCCTCTCTAGCCAGCCCAGGGCTCCCTCTGGGTTCCAGGCAGGTTGGTGACAATGCAGCAGGTCCCCCAGTTGCTCCTACTCTCCACTGGAACAACTGCAGGGCAGCGCCCACCCAGATGACTGCCCCTTCGAGCTCTCAGCCTGGGGGTGGGGGGGCGCACGGGAGGGGGGAGCCCTGCAGTCAGCTGAACTGGCGCCGAGTGGTGGGACCCGGCCTGCCCTCACCCCTCAGGCGGTGGCATAGATTTTGGTGGTGAGATGGGCACACTTTTCTGAGGTGTTTGAATTGGGATGAGATGCCTTCCTGGGAACTCACTTCGTGGCCAGAGATGACTTAACAGGTGGAGTGTTTCTTGAGATATTCCTTTTTTTTCTTTTTCTTGTCTTTTTAATTGTCATCTGAGAATATTTTTTCCATTACCTTTAGAAAGAGAGGAAGGGAGGCGGGGTGGGGAGAGAAAAACAGCAACATAACAGAAACGTCAGTTGGTTGCACTCCTAAGCTCCCTGCTCTGGGACTGAACCCGCAGCCTTTTGGTGTACTGGTCGGTGCTCCAGCCGGCCGAGCCGCCCGGCCAGGGCTTCTTGATGCTTTTCTTACTAAATCACTGTGTCTCGAGCACTGTGCTGCAGACACGTCTGTGGCCCTCATTCAGTTCTCGTGCCAGGTGAAGAGCTACAGTGACAACTCTTCGGGGAGAGGAGACGAGGCTCCAGCGAGGACACAGGCCTCTGGTGGCATTGTCAGGAGGTTGGGGTACTTCTCAGGTTTGAGGAAGCTTGTGGCCTCCTTCCTCCTGTGTCCCTGTGGGCACCCCTGACAGCCACCTGGCGGACGGTCGGCACTAGGCTGTGTCCTTTATGGATGCTCTACAACTCGGCCGGAGTCTCCTCTTCCGTGAAGCCTACCTTGGTCCCCCCCACCCCACCCCCACCCAAGCCTAGCACGTGAGCAGCCAGGAGACTGCGTGAGAGGCGCGACTATCCCCTGGCTGGCCGCCCCCCTTCACGGCTCCCACCTGAGCCCCAAGCCCCTTCCCTCGTCCCCCCGTTTTATTTTCCCTGTGGCATTGGCCTCTCTCTGGGTCGGTCTTACACACGTGTTGCCTGTCAGCCTCCCTGTTTAGATTGTGAACTTTCTTTCCAAAGAAAGGGCAGGCTTCTTGTGGTCCCCACCTACTCTGGGGCCTGGGGCGGTGCCTGACACTGAGCGTACACTCCACACCACCAGTGGCGGGGGGTGGGGCGGGGGTGCTGCGTGGGCCGCATTCGGGGGCTTGGGCCAGGCTGAGGGAGCCCCAGCCCATGAGCCAGGTTTGTGCTCGTGGCCTGGGTCCCCTCTGGGGTGCTGGGCCCCTGGGCCACCCCGGAGGTCACAGTCACCCACAGAGCCAGTGAACACACAGAGCCCCCAGGGGAACCCAGCAGCAAGCTGTCCCGTCTGAGTGCAGAGGGAGCAGCAGCGGTGCCCAGGGGACGCCTTGGGCTTTGTGCTGGGATGGGGGCTGTGACAAGGACAAAGGGTCCTGGAGGCAGCATCCTCCTGGGGCAAAGCGTCACGCCCCCAGCTCCCGGGCATGTGGCAGCAGAGCAACGCAGCCCAGCCCTGTTCTCTGTCTGCAGTGGCTACAAGATCCGGAACTGGGAGGCTTCTGGCTCTGACCCAAGGACACTTTTATTGGAGTTACAAAAACAATCAAAGCTTGGCGTTAATTTTGGCTAATTATGCCTCTCTCTCCTGACAAGCCTTGTGTTTATTTATGTGTTTTTTTTAAACTGCATCTTCCAACACTCTCAGCGAGGAGCCATTTGAGAGGAAATCGTAGTTTGTCTTCAGGTCGCAGGAGCACGGGGGTCGGGGCGGGGCGCAGCGCAGCAGGAGATCCTGCTTGGCGTGGGCGCCCGCCCTCCAGGGCTGGGGGCTCTGGGCAGGGAGGCGGGGCGCGCGCAGTCACGCCGGCGCCGGAGGCTGCTTCAGCAGCAGGAGCGGCCAGAGCCCCCGGGAGCCTGGCGGGTGTCCCTGGGCCAGGCGCGGTCCGCAGCTCTGGAGAAGCCGGAGCCTGGCGCCCCTCCCTCCACTGGGCAGGCAGCCTTTCCTGAGCCGGTCGCCGCGCTGCGCAAACGTGTGGCCCCAGACCTTCTGGACCACCGGGCAGGGTGTGGATCTGGACACGAGAAGCCGCCTGTGGAGTGGGGTTGCCCACTCCGCAACGCCCCCCTCCCGGAGCCCGGTGACAGCGGGGACCTCCCTCTCGCAGGGGGGTCTGACTCTGATTCAATCTGCCGGCAAGAGGCAGCCAGCAGAGGCTCCCTTTCTCCTGCAGCTTTTGGGGAGCAATTTTGAGGGGTGCTCCAGCCACCTCCGACCTCGCAGACCCCTGTGGAATTCGCAGGTGACCACCATGGTGCAAAATGTAATCCTAGTGTTTTTCCGCAGACGGCTGAGCCAAAGACCTGCCGTTGAGGAGTTGGAGAGGAGAAACATCCTGAAACGTGAGTAGCTGGCAGTGGCCCTGGCGTCCTGCACGCACGTGCGAGGGGCCGTGGCTGGCGCACCCGCCCCTCTGACTGCCCAGCCCCATCCTGTGTCCCTGGAAGTCAGGGCAGCTGCGTGATTTGCATAGTGGGCCCCAAAGGAAAGTTGATGTACCCAGAAACATCCCCCTTTAAAGCTTGGGGGAGGGGGGCTTTCCCCCAACACAGTTGATGATGCCCCTGTCTGCGGGTCATCGGTCAGGCCTGTAAGTAAACCTACAGGAGCTGAACAAACATCGTTCCTGGGTGTCAAGCAGGCTTCCCTGGCAGTTTGAGTGGGTCACCTGCCCATTGGCCGCGGATGTCACAGGCAAGGCGTAGACAGGGTCAGGAGTCCTGCCACAGAGGACACAGGACATGCCCCTCCCCGGGGACGCGCAGACCACTCAGAGGGACAGTGAGGCCAGGGGAGCATGTGTTTGGGATGCCCCTCCCGGCCTCACACCCACCGGCTGGGTGTGCCCGGTCAGGCGCAGGGTGTTACCGTGTCCCGGACACAGGCGCCCACCGGCAGCCCCCACGGCGCGGAGAGCACATTCCGTCCCGCTCAAGGCACGGCCGCCTGGGTGGAGAAACCCTTCTGGAAGTGCTTCTCAGTGAGTTCTTCCATATCTGGTCAACAGGCTGTAGTTTGCCAATTGTTTTCTGCAGAAAGTGCCGTCTTTGAGGGCCTGGAGTTTTGAAGTATTTTCTTTTCCTGTCTACGTGAGGAGCCCGGCACGCCTTCCCTGGGTTTGGTCCTCGCCCCGTGAACATCTTTCCGCAGAGATGCGGGCTGCCTGCCTGTCCGAGGGCGGACGGCAGGACCTGCTGCCCAGGCCGAGTGTCCCCGCTGGGCGTCCCCTGCTTGCGCCTCAGGCAGTTCCCTCCTTTGTGGGCCACTGCACATATCTAACCTGAAGATTTTAAAAACTCTTCGCTTTCTCCTTTAAGCTTAAGATAGGAGGCTGCTGTCCCGCTGTGTGAGTGGGCCACCCGTGAGGATGTAGAGAGAAGTTTTGGGTTGGCGGCGCACTCAGTCGCGTGGGCAGATGGAAAAGCCAAGCTAGACTACCAGATATTTGAATTTTTGAAAATGGAAGTCACTAGCTTATAAAGCTTGTAAGTCACAGATACTCTGAAGATAATAGTTCAGGATACTGTGGGACAAGTTGAAGACCAGGCTCGGGAAGTGCCACCATTGGAGGCTCTGCTGCCCACAGGCAGCAGGGCCTCGGTCCAGGGAGCCACTCCTCCGGGCCATCGAGAGCTGTCCTGGCGGCGGCGGCCCAGGGACCCCACCGGCCATCGCTTCTGATTGTGCTGGTCTTAGCACATCATCGCAGCCTCACAGCTAGGACCGATGCTCGGTGATGAGAGACAGTGAGGGGACAGACTGCACTGAGCTTCAGCGCGCGGCAGGGAAGAAAGGCGTGGGTGTCCTGCATGTGGCCACAGCCCCTCTTCAGACGTGTCCCAGCGCGGTAGCCCCTCCTAGCCTTGGGTGGGCGAGCCGGAGCGCTCCCCTGCCGGCTGGTGGTGTGCGCGTGTTTCGTTCCGTGTCTGGCCCGCGGGCCCGACACAGGCTTCAGACGCCCCTGCTCTGCGGCTCGTCCTCCCGAGAATCATCCTGAGAATGGCTCCCCGGGGTCTCCCCCTTTGAGTGGGAGCGTGTGGCCCGTGGCTCAGCCGGAGGACTCATGGGTACAAGAGCGTGAGGCACCACGGCCCTTTGCGTCAGGTGGTTCTGAGCGCGGTGCCTCCGCCCAGGCAATGCTTTTGTTCCTTCCCTCGGCGTCACAGCAGTGTCATGAGGTCTGCGCTGCCGCCCGCATGCCCTTTGGGAGGAGGCGAGGACTCGGCCCGGGTCGTAGGGTTCCTTAACAGGACTCTTGGCAAGGAGACAGGGCTCAAGTTCACCCCCGGGTCACTCGCTTAATGTCCCTGCCATCGCCGCTGCTTGGCGAGGGAGAACACCCCCGACCCTTGGCGGAAGGCTCGTGTGGGACTGTCCAAGCCCTGGGAGCAGGGTTCTCTGGGCCTGGGGTAAGAGATCCGCAGGCCCATCGCCCGGCGTAGCTCGGGAGGCGCCGTGGCCCAGACTCCGGGAAGGGCTCCTTGGGGTGGGCGCGCAGAGGCGGCCCAGCGGGGGCCCAGCCGGGGCTCGCGGAGCTCGGCGTCCTGGAGCGCCCACTGCACTCGTGCGGCCTCGGTGCTGATGCCGCCCTTGCTTGCGATGGGAAAGGAACGACCCGATTTCGTTTCAGTGCTTTCACACGGAGGCCGTGCTTGGTGGTGGTCTGTGGCCCCTTTTAAAGAAATCTGAAGAGTTGGTCTCATGTCATCATCTAAGTTCCTCGGGGTTGGCCTTGTACCTGGTACTTGTACCTTTTTGTCTTAATTGTGTTATCAGCTCTCTGATTAGCGTTTGTAACCAGTTTCCTCTGGGCTGCTACTTGGACTCTGTTCATAATGCACACAAATTGGAGATGGCTTCTCCTTTCTAAAAAGACCCGTGGACTGCCTACGGGCTGATGTATCAGACACTGTGCACCTGGGCCCCCAAGTGCATGCAGGTTTGAAATTATGTATCTTTTAAGTTTTCATTAATTTTAGAGTTGGGGAAGCTGGAGGGAGAGACACTGACTTGTTGGCCCATGTACGCATCCCCTGGTCTTGGATGTGCCCTGTCTGGGGACGGAGCCCCCACCCCCTTGGCGTATCAGGCGATGCCCTAACCCACTGAGCTACCTGGTCAGGGCCTGAAATGTTTGAAATAAAGGCAGACAATGTGAGACTAGGTTAAGTGCAAGGGTTAGGGTTTGCCTGCCCGTAACTGGGGCACTGGGGTGTTTCCAGGAGCACTGACGCTGGAGGAGGAGGAGGCGGCCCCTTTCCCAGGAAGGAGCGCACCGCCCGGGTCCGGGAGCGAGGCTTTCTTTAGCAGCCGAGTGCCTGAAATAGGACATCCATCACCTCATATCCCAGGGCGCGGCGTGGATTTTCCACTACATCTCAGCATTCCGCTCTATTTTTAGCTCCTAAGAGTAGGTGTGAGCACCGCTTGAATGCTAATAGTCACAACTCGGAAGCCAAGCCAGCTTTGGTGAGAGACTCGGGCTCCGTGAAAAGGCGTGCCGTGGTGTCGTGTGCGTGTGCTGGCTCCTGCCGCGGAGAGTCAGCTGGGTTCATGGGTGTGTTTGCCTTGGAAATGCACCCTGAAGACATAAACTCCAGGCAAGCATATGTTGCCCAGAATCTAAAGAGGGTGTTCCTTAGCTTGTGCTGGTTGGCTAAAAATAAAAGTGTGCCTGCCTAGTAAATGGAAAGGAAGAAAAGCCTGCAGTCCATGTTCTGTTCATATTCATTCATTCACACGTGTGAATGTGTGTGGTGTGCTCGGCTTCTTCTCTGGCAGCCTCTGTGCTGCCTCTGTCCTGCCTCTGTCCCCAGGCGCAGACCGACAGGGACGAGGTGTTCTGTCACAGGGCAGGAGGCTTCCTGCATCCCCTGGAGTTATTCTGACGCAGAGGGCGGGGAAGAGGGCAGCCCCTCCTTTCTGCAAGTGTTTCTGGGGTCCAGGGCGTCCTCAGTGTCCTGAGCAGTCACCAGCGAAGTGGGGAAAAAAACTGTGACTTGGAAAGGGGTCGTCCCCAGGGCAGCCCCGTGAACCCCCTCCAGCTACCCGAGCCTCGGAGGTCCTGAGTGCACTCCCCCCGCCAGGGAGGAGGACCTACCGACCTCCTTCTTTCCTTTTTCTTTTAATGGCTCACAGAAAGGAATGATCAGACGGAGCAGGAGGAAAGGCGAGAAATCAAGCAAAGATTGACAAGAAAGGTACGGCCATCGAGGCGTCTTATTTCCTGAATGTTAAGGGACAGAAGGGGGAGGAGAGAAGGGCTGGGCTGCAGCAAGTGTGGTGGGTGACACAGGACATCGCTCTGTGGTTTTCGGGCGGTTCCCTGGGCACGGTGCACTCGCTTACCAGACCCTCCAAAAACGCACTGCCAGGGGGTCATTGCGACTGGGCTGTCACTGAGGTCCTCACTGGACTGTCACACAGGACTGTCACACAGGACTGGCTTGGCGTGGCAGGACCACCCAGGCGGCCTTTCCCTTTGGTTCCAGGAGGACAGGTGTTGACGGGGCATTTTCTTCATTCATTTGGGGTCTTTACACGAGGCCTACGAAAGCACAGCCGGGTGTCAGGGTGGCTTCCCTCCTGCATTCTGTGGGAGCCTTGGATTTGTCTAGAAGCTGCTGACGGCAGAAAGCTCTGTCAGCCCCGAGAGTCCCACGTGGGACTCAGAGCCAAGCGAGAACTCCCTGTGGCCGGTGTGGGCAGCGGCTCTGCCAGCCCGGGCCTCCTTTTAAAGCCGGACCGTCTGAGTCCACGCGTCTGGTGTTCCCTTTCTGGTGCCTCTGCTGTCCCCCATCATCGCCGCCGCCACCATCGTCATCGTCATCAGTAAAATGTCGTCCTGTGAAGTTTAATAAATATCTTTGCTGAACTTGAGCTACACGTAGGAGCACGAGTCGTAATCAGTGTCATAACTTTGTCACGAGCTTTTATAAACCGCTTACCTACTGCTAATTGAAAAGCAGCAGCTTCTGCCCTAAAATTGATCCGAAGTAAGTGTGCCGGCCTGTCCCCAAGCCTGTACGTGCGGCCGCAGGCGGGGGTGGGAGCCCAGTGGCTGACGTGTGTTAAGCCGAGGGGTTGGCTTTAAGATGCAAAATTGAAGCCCTTCGCACAGTCGAGGTGGTTTGCATTAGGGCTACACAGGGCCCAGCGCACAAACCGCCCCTCATTTGTTACAAAATCTCTTGTCACAGAATCATAAGCATGCAATTCTGTGACATAACATCACACTCAGGCACACCATACGACATTGTAGGTGAAATGTTGAAATTAAAACTATAAGTTGTCACACCCCTGTCATTGCCCTGCCATTCACACTCGGGCCTTACCCCTGCCGGACCCTGTAGTCTGCCGTTTCAGAGTTTTCTGCTACTTCATAGAAACGTGCTGTGTGTTCCAAGAACGCGAAGAAAGTCAGCTTGGCATGTGACACCTGACTGACCGCAGCGACCTTTCATTTTAGCTAAATCAGAGGCCCACAGTCGATGAGCTAAGAGACAGAAAAATTCTGATACGGTTCAGCGACTACGTGGAGGTGGCGAAAGCCCAGGACTACGACCGGCGGGCGGACAAGCCCTGGACGAGGCTGTCGGCGGCAGACAAGGTACGGGCCAGACCCACCAGGGCTGGCCGGCGGGCGTCTCGCGACGGGGCGCGTCCCTGGGCGGCGGCCCTGCCCGCCGCGAGATGAAGGCCCTGCCTGACCAGGTGTTGGTTTCAGAAAGATAATCCAGGTCAGGGTCGCGTTTTCATCTGGGGACGGTTTGGCCAGGGACACTCGTCCATGCCTGGAGACGTTGGTGTCACCTGTGGGGGGTGCTGCTCAACAGCTCGCAATGCCCAGGAGGTCCCCCGGCAGAGAACGTTCCAGTCCAGAGGGTTCAGGGTGGGGACGCTGACAAGCTTAGTCTGGGGGGTGAGGCAGAAGTGGGCGGGGCTGGCCAAGGGGGGGCGAGACGACCCCGGCTCACAGAAAGGGAGCTGTGGCGGGTGGGGGCGGGGAGAGGTCCGGGGTGCTCAGGACAGCCTCTGTGGCTCTGCGGACGTGGCTCCAGTCCGTCCTGGTCCGTCCGTGGCGGAACCCCTGGGCCGTCCTGAGCCGTCTGTGCCAAATGGCCAGAGAGGCGGGAAGAGTGCGAGGAGGCAGTGGGTCCCCAGGGCTGAGGGGTGAGCGGCTGTCACCGTGCCCTCTTCTGCCCAGTGCTGAACCCTGCCTCCCAGCTGTTACTGCCTGTGACCCTCAAAACAACCCCCACAAGAGAGGTGTTGCTATTGTCCCTCGGGAGACGCCACCAAACAGGTGACTTGGAAGGGCGTGGCGGGCCTTAAGCCCAGGTGCATGGTCCAGCCTTTCTGTTGCACCCCCTGCCCCTGGCGATCTTGCGGTCTGTCCGAACCCTGAAAGCCCTGAGGAGGAGACGGATGGTCACGCGTTCAGCCAGTGAGTTCCCTGGAGTCACTGCCCGTCCTCCCTCTGGGCCGCGTGAGAACGTGCGGGGCTGTCACTGCACGCACCTGGGCTGTGCACCAACGTGGAGAAGCGCAGGCAGGGGCTCGGGCTGACTCCCAGCCGCGCGGTTTAGGTGCGCATGGGGGTGCGGAGGGCGGAGAACGAGTGTCGGCAGCAGACCGGGGGCTGTGGGAGTTGCCCCCATCCCAAAACCCTCCACTCAGAGCCCTTCCTTGCCCCCAAGGCCAGGCTGTGTCTGCGGTTTGGGTCACTCGTCCCGGAGGGTTTATCCGGGGGAGAGGCACACGTCCCTGTGCGCAGTGACTGTTATTTTTCAAATGACACAGAACAAACGCATGCTGAACTTAGAGTGGTATCTTCGTAAGTTTACTGAAAGCTGCGTTTTAGTCTTTATCTTGCTGTCCCTGCTGGATAAACATCCTAAGAGTCCACATGATCCATCTATTGTGTGTCGCGGCAGGTGGGGCTGGTGTCCCCCTACTGCAGTGTCGCAAGTCAAGTCTCGGCGCCCTTCCACACGCTGGCCCGCCGCCCGCTCCGCGTGGGCCCTGAAGATGGGTGAGAGTGTGTGTGCCGAACAAGAAGCTGTTCTTATTTCTCATGGGAAGCACATGACAAAATAACAGGGGTCCGCTCGTGCTAGGAACGGTTGCGAAGCTGTAACCGTGACACTCACTTCCCGTGTTAACTTTCTAAGGTCCTAAACCCGACGTGCTGTTTTGCGTTTCAGGCAGCGATTCGGAAAGAGCTCAATGAGTACAAAAGTAACGAGATGGAGGTGCACGCGTCGAGCAAGCATTTGACAAGGTCAGATTTGCTTGTGTGACTTTCCTGACACTCACAGTATTTACTTAAAAGAGGGGAAGGCCACGGAGAGCGGTGCACCTCGGTGAGCAAATGCAGCAGTTCGGCAGAGCACCCCTTAAACGCAGTCCCCACCCCCCACCGTTCCCCAGGGCCAGGTGAGGGGCGGCTGTGTGGAGCAATGTCCCCCGGGTCATCGGTTAAACCACATGGTTAATTTTAATGCACGTTTAAGAGAATCAGTCCCAAGGCAGTGAAAGTCATTTGCCTCCACAGTTGACCCCCGTCTCTGACACACACCCGCCGTTTACAGAAGCCCGCCGTCCGCGCTGCCCTCCCACCGCCTCCCTTTTCCCCGTCTGTCATGAATTCGTACTCATGCCTCTACCCCAAGCCCCGCTGCCCCAAGGCTCAAATGGCACGCATCCCCTCTGTGCACACCTGAGCATCTGCTGTGCGTGGGGCTCTGTTCTAGGGCTCAGCAAAGGCGGCTCCCGTCTCCCGGGAGCCCCTGCCCCCATAGGGCGGCACTGGGACCTCACACCCCCAGCCCAGGCAGCATCTCCTCGGCCCGTGGCGCCTGGCGCTGCCCGCCCCCCTCCGCTCGTCCCCCTCCGCTCACAGGGCTGCAGCTTGGTCAGCATCCCCGCCGTTTTCTGTGGCCATGACAAGTAGTCATCCTTTGAAGTTCTCGTGTACCTTTCATCCCAAGGGGTGGCCTGGGACGCAGTGCACCTTGGACTTCAAAGCAGGTGCTGGGCCCTTTGTCCCATGGTCTCAAGATGCTCAAGGCCCCCCCCACCCCTGGGAACAAAGAGAAAGGAAGTCCTGACTGAACCTGACATAGTGGATTCCTTTCTGTTTGTCACAGACTGGCCACGGCTGTGGTCCCTTAGGGGGTTAACTCTGTAAGGTCAGCGTGGCCGTGGAACTGAGGCTGCACACTGCGGAATTGCGTCCTATGGGACAGTTTGACAAAGGACGGGTAAAGGGAGGAAGAGGAGGCTGCGCAGGCAGGAGAAAACGGTGCAAGTAAACAGGTGGTTAAACACTTTTGAGGTTTGCCCCGTGATGGATACATTTAGGAAAATCACGGATCGCCTTGTGTTTGATCGTTCAGAATACCTAAAAACATTTAGGAAATAAGCATTCTCCAGTAAAACGTTCAAAATTATGTTTAATGGTCCCTCTGTGTTAAAATAACAGGATATAATGCCTACATATTCTATGTACGGTAGTGTCAAAATACTAAATACATCTCCCCATTAAGCAATATTAAAAGAGATGTCTGCTGAAGATACGTGTTTTCCTCTCCGAGGTCCTGGGTGGCTGTCTGAAATGACAGAGTTTTGAGAGTGAGTCCGGAACTTGGCCACCAGGAAATAACAAGATTTTTATGCTGCCACTTCTTAAGGTTTACTGTCAATTTTGAAAAGTCACAGCTATTTTTAGTCGTATGAGATTTTCTTAGTTGTATTAAACATTACCCCAAACACATTACCGACTCTGAAAACAAACCAGGCCGTAATGTCAGTATAATTCCCAGTAGCTGGCTTCTTCGCTCCACTGCTACAGGTTTAGCAGAGCCCTGGCCTCTCTCTGTGCTCGAGGATTTCACCGGCAGCTTTCAGTTGCTGCTCTAGGTGCTCCTTGAGAATTCAGGATGTCATTCCTTTTTGGGGACTAGAGGGGGCTGAGAGTTGGGGGCCCTCTGAGGCTCTACGTGCACTTTAACTGAAGCAGGTTTTCCGAGTTGGACTTCTACAAAGCTTAGCAACAGATTTCTTTCATGAAAGGTCTTGGCAATTTTAACTTAGACATTTATAACTTTAAGTTATGTTCTTTTTTTTCCCCAAACAATTTCCAGATTCCACAGGCCATAGAGATTTTCTTCTGAGAAGAATTTGTGTTAAATTTTTGATACCAACACTGAACACTCATCAGGGAACTTTCCTGAAGCTCCACTCGACTCCCTGCCGTGTTGTGAGAGGAGCCGGATAGACGGCACACGCAGGCCGGGTCGGGGCACTGAGCTGGGGGCGACGCCAGGACACACGCCCCTCTTTGGTGTCTAAGGAGTGAACTGTCCGGGTCAGCTGAGACCCTGAGAAACTGCCGGAAGGAAACGGTTTGCCTTTGAGCCTTTTCAGTTCTGCGGTGTGACAGAGGACGGGCGGCGTGCATGTGTGGGCTCAGCGCTCCCAGGCCTCGGACGCGAGGGGCGTGAGATGCGGTGTCATTCGGTATTACATTGAAAAGACATTTTTCTTCTGACCACAATTGAGTTGAGGACTCTTTAAGTTCATGTTATACAAAATGATTTACTGTATTATACTTTTCCTTTTTTATATAATGTCTAACAAAAATACAGCTGCGACATTTTGATTCCTGTTAATTTTGTTCTTTAATTAAATGACTACTTATTGCAGGAAATTGACCCGGGTTTTATATTTTCTTGGGGTTGGGGTAAGAGTTTTGTTTGAACAGTGTTCTATGAAACAAGTAAATTTTTTTTATTTTTGAGCCATCAGAATCCAAATATATAAAAAAACTTCAACTTTTGTGGGTTTTTTAAATTGATATTTGGAAGGAGAGAGAGAAATCAATTTTTGTTCCACTTATTTATGCATTTGTTGTTTGATTTTTGCATGTGCTCTGACTGGGGATCGAACCCACATTCTTGGCACATGGGGACGATGCTCTAACCAACTGAGCTACCTGGCCAGGACCTGTGTGTTCTGTTTTATAAATCATTATGGTATATGGCTGTGCCTTGGAAAATCAAATTATCTCTTTCAAGTTAATTTAAATTTACATATCATTGAGTAATGAACCTAGAAATAAGTACTAACTTGCTGAAAAATTCTACCAAGATGAAAGTGCCACCCTCTTTAGGGTGTTTTTTTTAGGTCACACTTGACTACAAACTTTAAAAACTTTATAAGAGACAACAGGTTAGATAGAGATCACAGGGAGCAAATTTACACAGCACGAAAGTCAAAAGTGACCTTGGCACAAAGAGGGACACTAAAACCTGTAGTCCCAGGAGGAGACTTTCAAGTGGATTCTGGACGCATCCTCACAAAACGAGCCCCTCCCACTCCGTCCCCAGGAGCGCTGTGCTGCGCTGTGCTGGGAGCCGGAGCCGGCGGGCCCGGGCCCCTGTCCCGGGCCTCTGTCCCGGGCCTGCCCCCTTCAGCCAGGCAGTCATTCTCTCCGTGGGAACACCGCCTCGCTGACTCTGACGGCACTGCTCCGATCTCTCTCTCAGCCACAGCTGATACTGTCACTCCGCCCAGGCTTCAGGTGCACAGCAAAGTGGCCGGGAAACCCCATACTGCGCAGAGTGGTCCCCGCTGCCCTGAGCACCCAGCGGGCCCCACACCCAGGTATCGTTACTGATCGTATTCCCCACACTGCCAACCGTGTCTCCGTGGCCATTCTGCAGCCACCGGCTTGTACTGGTCAGTCCCTTCACCTTTTTCACCCAGCCCCGCACACCCCCGGCCCCGGACCACTGTCAGTCTGTTCCCTGTATGCATGCCTCTGTTTCTATTTTGTTGGTTTATTTTGTTCATTAGAGTCCACATATAAGTGAGATCATGTGGTATTTGTCTTTCTCTGACTGGCTTATTTCACTTTGCACAGTAACCTCCAGGTCCAGGCACGTGGTCACACAAGGTAAGATTTCCTTCCCTTTTACGGCCGAGCAGTATTCTGCTGTGTAAATGAACCGCAGCTTTTTTATCCCCTCATCTGCTGGCGGGCCCTCGGGCTGCTTCCCGATCTTGGCAGGCGTAAGTAACGCTGTCATGAGCACAGGGCGCTTATGTTCTCTGCAGCCAGTGTTCTAGGATTCTCCAGAAACCCCGGGTCGGTTTCCAGAAGTGGAATTGCTGGGTCACAAGGCAGTTCATTTTTAATTGTTTGAGGGCCCCCCATTCTGTTTTCCGCAGCGGCTGCACCAGTCTGCCTTCGCGCCAACAGTGCACTGGGTCCCCTTTCTCCACATCCTGCCAGCACTTGTTGACTTGTTAATGATGGCCATGCTGGCAGGTGTGAGTAGTCTCTCACCCTGGGTTTGATTTGCATCTCCTGAGGATTAGCGGGGCTGAGCAACGTCTCTAAAGGCCATAAAGGAGGTAAAGTGTTGGCATGCACAGCACCCAGCGCATTCCAAGGGCCTGATAAATGGGAGCCGCTGGTGCTGGTGCGGTTGCCAGGTTGCCACGTAGCCTGGGGCCCCCGAGTGTCCTCTTCAACTTGGTTCTGTGACCTTCCCTGCTCTGCTGCTTTAAGCGGGTCAGGTGCCCATGGAAACTGCCTGCACCCCCTGCTAGCACTTTGTTGCAAGGGTAGGCCCTGAGAGCTGGCAAGTACGCTGCTGGTTGAGTGAGTCTTGTGTAAGAAACCCCTCTGGTAGAAAAACTCCAGCTCTGTCCCTTACTTGCTGTGTATTGTCTGTCTTCTCTGAGCCTGTGTTTTCATCTATGAAATGAGGCCTCTAAACCCTTTCTAACTAGAAGGTATGTTCTTAATTTTGTAAGCATTTATACGTATGTACATTATGTCTGATTTCTATCAATGTGAGCTGTTTTGCTCATAACCAGTTATTTGTGACCAGTCAACCTCAAGTTTTTCTGTTTTAAGCTCCATAGTAGTAGCTCTCCACTTTTATTGAATTTAAAATCTTAATTAGAGCCCAAATGATGTAAAACTAAGACTGCAATCTCCTTCACATAGAAATACCTGAATACTGACTGTGGAACAAGGGCAGGGAGCAGGTGCCTCTGTCCCGGGAACCGTCCTGGCCCCCGAAGCAAACGGGATCCGACTGCCCAGAAAGTCGCCGAACCGCGCCTGTGGTCGGAGATGAGCGGGTAGGAGGGCCACGCTGAGGTTTCTGCCCAGGTCGAGCCAGAACTAACGGGCAAGGAACATAAAAAGTGAAGATGGAGCACAGGCTGCCCAAAGGAGCCATTTGGTTTGGTCCAGACTCAGGGGTTTTAAGATACTATAGAACAGTTTTAATCAAAGATTGTAGCAGCAGTAGATAACTTCTACCATTGTATTTTTATTCATAAGTGATTATTCTAAATTGTATTTCCGTATTTCATGTTCTAATCAGGTATGGAGGTTGAGAGACAGACTAAACTCAGGATCGAGTGCATGCAGTCTGTGCCTAGTGTGTGCGCGGGATCCTGAGCTGGGCGGGCGTGCACGGCGCCGTGTCTCAGGGAGTGCTCGTTCTGGCCAGTGGGAGGAACCAATTAAAGAGCAATTCCTAAACCCCACTGATATAACGCGCAATTATATGCATATTCCATAAATTTCCCTATGTTACATAAACTTGAAGGGAAAGTTTTTATACTTAAGAATCTGAAGGCTTTGAAGAAACCATTCCTGCCTCCTTCCTCCATAGTGGCTAGTGTGAATGAGAATCCACCGCCAGTAGCAGCCGTTACTGAGGTTTTTGTGTATTAACTTTATAACTCATGTGCTTTCGCAAAATGAAATATAATTAACTATTAAGGTGACAATATTGAGTCCATTAAATGGTTTTTAAGGATTTTTAAAATTTTAAGAAAATATGGGTAATTTTGTGAAAGACAAATCACTTCTAGAAGCATCCATTAAGTTTTAACGCAGTCTGATGGGGAAATAGTAGATCATGACTTTTTATAAAGTACATTTAAAAATTTTTAAAGGTACTTTGAAATTAATGTAATTTTTTGGAAACGTTAAATGGGTTAGGAAAAACACCTAACAGCAAGAGGTCCATCTTGTGGACACGTGTGATAATTACAAGTCCAAATTTGTTCTACTGTATATCGGAGGTGAAGTTTTTAGCTGCATATCCAGTTCTTCAACAAATTCAAGTCCAGGAATGTGAAATTCTAATTTATAGTGTTATTAGTCCCATGTTCCCAATATCTATTTACCCAGTTTTTTTTAGTTTCTCATGTGAAAGAGACATTTCAGAAGGTGCTTATATACAACTGAACGTACTGAAAGTCAAACTAAACATAGGAAAATATTTTAAAAGGTAAGTTATCAAACTACATTATTTTTCTGTTAGTATAATGATGGTAGGAACATATAGCTAGTTTGTATTTAGACAATGTTTTGCTAGAGTGAACAATGGAAAATCTACTAGTCATCTGTTCCACAGCACTATGAAAGCAATGGTATTTTGTGTTTAGAGTAATAAAAAGTAATTTATTTTTTACCCTCACCCAAGGACTTTTTTTTATTGCTTTTTTTTTTTTTAAAGATTTTATTTTATTTTTAGAGGAGAAGGGAGGGAGAAAGGGAGAGAAACATCAATGTGTGGTTGCCTCTGGCGCACCCCATATTGGGGACCTGGCCCACAACCCAGTCATGTGTCCTGACTGGGGATTGAACCAGTGACCCTTTGGTACACGGGCCAGCGCTCAATCCACTGAGCTACACTAGCCGGGGCTTTTTATTGCTTTGACAGAGAGAGAGGAAGGGGGAGAGAGAAACATCGATTGGTTGCCTTCTGTATGTGCCCTGACGAGATCGAACCTGCCACCTGGGTATGCGCCCTGACTGGCAATCAGACCTGCAACCTTTCAGTTATGGGGTGATGCTTCAACCAACTGAGGTGCACTGGCCAGGACAGTAATTTGTCTTTAATATAAACCATCAATCTTAATGTGAATAGGGAAATTCTTAAAAATCTCATTTTCTTGATAGTAAGCAATGGTAGAGAATTCTGGGTATAACACATACACGCTAATAATTTTTAAAGTTGAAAACACTGTTATAATTTATGCATCATTATTTTCTAAATGCAATTTATTCTCCCTTTTTAAAGATGCATATACTAAAAATACTCCTATAGTCCAGGCATGTGCCTTAAGAGATGGGTCTACATCGCCCAGTCCCTTCCCTGCACCCCATCTGGGGAACTTCGTGGTTACAGTGGCAGTGACTCCTCCCGTAGCACAAGGCACAGTATCAGGATCCGTGTAACATTTTGCTCCAGTCTTTACATTCCAAGTTACATTAGTTTTTTGCTATTTCCTGGTATGTTATTTTGCTCAAAATTCTATAGTTGCTGCTTCGTAGCAATTATGGCTCTTTCCATACTTCATCTCTGAATTCCATAGGATAGGAACTTAGAAGTGAGGTTGAATTTGTGAACAGTGTGACTGGGTCACTCGTTGACAGGTGGTGGTAGCAGAACAGCTAAAGAGCGACCGCCAACAACTGGGATGCTCCGCTCCAGGCCCCAAGTTGAGAGCTGGTGGGATTCCTGCATGTGGACCGCCAGCTTGAATTAAATGTCAGGTGAAAACCACAGTCTTCACCCGACCAGCGGCTCTTCTGGGCACCCACGGGGGTCAGGGTTTGGCGGCGTCTGGGTCTCTGTGGTGGGCTGTAGAGTGGGCAAGTGTACAAGTTCCAGCCCGGCTGTGCTAATACTGCACAATGTTCTCTCTTCCAGGTCTTTTCCCACGCGTTCTCCTGGAACAGTCACCTCTTTCCAGAGTGATGCAGGTGATGGAGCGCAGAAAGCTACGGCGCCTCCCGCGAAATCGTGACCCAGGTAAGAAAGAAGTCGGCAGCTGCAATGGCCATTCGTTTTCATGTTTGAAATAGGAAAATCAAGAAGTTTTATTCATTAGCAATCTTTAGCCTCCATTAATGCAAAATTGATTTAAATCGTTATTTCTGTTAAATAGTAAGATACATTGAGGAATAAGTTTTGTAATAAAGAACAGAGACCTGATCTTTAAAGTGTTTTCTTCTGAACTCAAGGACTTGCAAACTATAGCTCACAAACCAAATCCGATCCTCCCCCCCCCCCCTTTTTTTTAAAGTGGACTGCAAGGTAAGTTTGGTTTTCACATTTTTACATGGTCACACATCTGCCATGTTTATACAGATAACTACACGATAGCCTCAAATTTACCTTTTGGCCCAACAGACTTAAACAGTTACCATATGGCCCTTAAGACACCTTGTCAGCTCCTCCAAAATGTTTTTTTAAAGTGTAAATAACAGAATGTTAAAAGTAAATTACACAGAAAACAAATTTTGTTTATAAACACCTTAAAAAATTTAACGTCAAAATCTGTTCCAATTTCAACACTCATTTTATGTTCTTTGCTGAGTCACTCAGTTATTCCATGTTTAATTTTTGAGGCCCCAGCAGTTTTCCATAGCGCTGTGGCTGCGTGATTTACATTCCCCCAGAAATGCATGAGGATTTCTGTTCTTACACAGCCCAGCCAAAACTTGTTTCCTTTTTGATTCTAACCATCCTAGTGGGTGTGAAGTGACATCTCACAATGCTTTTGGTTTGCATTTTCCTAATGACTAACGCTGTCTAGTGTATTGTGTGCTTGCTGGCCATTTGCGTATCTTTTATGCAAGTCCATTGCCCATTTTCTAATTAGGTGGCCTGTCACTTTATTGTTGAGCGTATGAATTCTGCATGTGTTTCGGACATAGACCCTATGCAGATACATGCTTTGCAATCATTTTCTCGCATTCTGTAGGTTGTTTTTTCACTTTTATGAACGTATTTTTTGATGTATAAGTTTTTAAAATTTTTGATCCAGTCCGATTCACTTCTTGTTGTTGTTGGTAGCTTTGGTGTTACATTTATGAATCCATTGCCAAAATCCAAGGTCATGAAGATCTACTTCTGTTTTTCCTATGAGTTTTATAATTTAGCTCTTCTAAGTTTTTGATCCTTTTGGAGTTAATTTTTATATATGGTGTAAGGTAAGGGTGCAAACCTATTATTTTGCACGTGGCTCTCCAGCTGTCCCAAAACCGTTTGTTGAAGAGACTATTCTTTCCCCACCAAATGGCCTTGGCACCTTTGATGAAACTCAGCTGACCATAGGCGAATAGATTTCTGCACTCTCGATTCTATTCCATTGGTCAATATGTCTGTCCTATAGGTACCACACTGTTCTAATTTACCTTTGCAGTATTAAATTGGAAAGTATAAGTCCTCCAACTTTTTTTTTTTTTTCAAGATTGTTTCGTTATGTAGGGTCCCTTCCATTTCCATGTGACTTTTAGGAATAGCTTTTTTCATTTTGCAAAAAGGCCATTGAGGGTTGTGATTGGGATTGCATTAGACCTGTAGCTTGCTTCATGGAATACTGCTGTTTTAAGAACATTAAGTCTCATAATTGACAATGAGATGTCTTTCCACTTACATTTTCTTTAATTTCCTTCAATAGTGTTTTGTTGTTTTAAGTGTATAGTAAGTCCCCAGTGTCATTGATAAGGTCCTGCAACTTGCAATGAAGTGACATAAAACAATAAAAACCAGTTTTACCACAGGTTAATTGGTATAACCAGAGTGAAATTCCTGTTTAACAAAATGTTATTCAAGGTTCTGCTGCACAAATCTTGTACCTCTTTCATTAAATTTCTTTTAATGTGCTGCTGAATTCAGTATGCTGATATTTTTTTTTAGGATTTTTACATGTATATTCATAAGGGATGCTGGTCTGTTATTTTTTTTTCTTGTGATGTTTTTATCTGGCTTTGGTACCAAGGTAATTCTGGCTTCATAAAATGAGTTAGAAGTGTTTCCTCCTCTATTTTTCTGGAAGCATTTGAGAAAGAGCAGGCAAGAAACCCGTCAGTGCTGGCGTCGGTGCAGGCGCCGTGTCACTACAGCTGAGTTTAGGGAGAAGAGGCTGTCAGCGGGAAGATAAAGAACTAAGAAAGAGGTATTGACATACAATCATACTCTGAAAATGCAGTAAAGCAGGGATTACTGAGCAATGCCAAGAAGCCATTTGAAATATGTGGTCTTAATGTGCTTATTATGAGCTTGATTATGTGATTCCTGCCCGGTGATGTTCAGGTGGTGGAATGAGGAGCGCGAATTAGTGGGTAAAGTTGAAGGACAGGAGCGAGGGCGAGAGCATACTTCTGTGTGAAGGCATCCGGGCTGGGGCGAGAAGGAAGGACGGGAAGGGCACAGGCGCGGCAGGCTGCCTGGGCGCGCTCCGGAGGGCGAGCTGGAGAGCCCGGAAGGAAGGCGCGGTAAGGATGTTGGAAACTGAGACTCAGAGTGGCCGCGACATGGTCGCAGCGTCAGGGAAGGAGGAACTTGGGCCGGATTACAGACGGCACGGTGAGTGAGTAGGTGTGACCTGTGAGTTACGAGTCCTGTAAGTCTGGCCATGGATAAGGTACACATGTCCGGATAGGGTTCCAAAACTCACAGCGCAACATGGAGTTGTAACTCCTGAGTAGCACTGAGCGTTAGAGTTGTCACTATCTCTTGAAATAGAATCCCCGCTTACCCTATCAATAAATCTTAGCCGATGGTAGTAACTGAATGAAGTTGACTAAGAAGCAAGCCACGTTACCACTGAATTTAAATTCTGGTAGTGTCCATGCCCTCTGCTGCCAGCAGGCAGGCCAGTGACAGTGAGCGCAGCTGCTTGGTACTCTGCTTTGGATATCTGATCGGGGAAGGACATTTTGTTTGACTCAGTGTTCATAAAACAGGAAAACAATGATTTAGGAAATATTATATTATTTCTCCAAATGATATAGCATTTATTTCAACTTTAATATATACTATGCAACTAAAGCAAACTGTGTATTCATTTTTATAAAGTGATCCTGCAAATTACTACAGTGAATAAAAGCTTAATGAGTACTTGTCAAAACAGCCTGCTATGGGTTAAGACATCTACTTAGAATTAAAATATAGACAGTATAGTAACTGTTTTAAGCTACTTCATACCTTGAAGCCATAACTGAATAAATATACTCTCCCACAGTGTGCTGAAAGTACCAATTTACACTTAAACACAATTTAAATGAAAGACTTCCAAGTGTGGCTTAATTTTTTATTACTTATAGATACTCTGAACTAGTAAGCAAGTTTTAATAATACTTTATAGTTTAATCCAAACTATTCATTTAAAATACTTTTATATAAATTTTAGTTAACTATATTTGTATTTATAAAACTAGTAAACTCAGTAATATTTGTCTAATTCAAATACTACTATAAAAACAAGCCAATTCCATTTCTGTGGTTTGTACAGACAAGTTTTGGGGGCTTGAAGTCAAATGTTTTTCCTCGTCGAAAGACACTTCCTTGAATTCAGAGGTCAAAGGTACTCTTGCCTGAGCAACGTGTAGTTTTTCTTCGCAGGCTGTTCTGGTGTTTCCTCAGTTATACGCAAAAGGGAACCAGGTGAAACTTGCCAACAGCTAGATCTCCACAGTCGCGCCGGCCTCATGGGCCATGAACAGTGACAGCAGCCCTCGGCGCACATTAAGAAGCTCCTCCTCTTGCTGTGGCCGAGAGAAAGAAAGGTGCACTTTTACTTACATTTTAAATGATCACTGTCAAGCCAAGTGAAATAGAAAACATACCAAGCTATGACTAGTGACTCGTTTTCAAAGCACCCCACCTATAATGTCGTCATGTGGCAGTGCTCATTCTATCTAACCCCCAGGGTCTGGCCTGGGCAGCGACAGAACTGCAGTCATCACTGACCTTCCAGATGACCTTCAGTCTTCAATTCCAAATTAATGAAATTTAAATTTAATATTAAAAGACAAATACTAAATTAAGTATCGTCTAGGAAACAATTTCAACAAGGATCAGTCTAGTTAGTTAGCTTGTCTGCTTCATGCTAAACGTCCTGATCTTCAACTGTTTCAGCGCGTTGAGCTTCTATTAAAATTTATTAAGTGCGTGAATATATCCTACATTCATAGACGAGTACCCAAGTACACGCAGAAACACCTACCACTCTGAGAAACCACCAGAGACACACTCACTTGGGGCAGGACCTTCACACACCACACAACCGTACTTTTCCTCCCAGAACTGTTGGTCTGCTAGACCTTCGGAAAATCAACTAATTTTATCCTCAAATCAATGCAAATGAAGTCTTGTTGTCCAAGTGGACAATAATTCTTTTCGGGGACCCTGACACCCCTTCTCCTTGAGAAGGCTGTGCTTAGACACAGTATAAAGGCATCATTCTTCTAGGCACTGGTTCAGTTTGCCAACTGAACATCTTTTATTTCATTAGGAGGGACTATTTAAATCACCCCTATTATTTTACCATAAATATGCTTCCATTATTGCAGTTTAAATCACTGAGCTAAAACTGCCTCCTCTCAATTCAGAAAGAAAGAAAACCTGTGAAAGAATTTCCCGTTAAAAGAAATAAAAGCATGATTGATGATTCTATTTGAAAAATCCAAACTGGACGGTTGATTTACCATTTCCTTAAGAAGCCTGTCTTGCAGAATTTTCATGTTTTCTTTCATGAAACACATCTGTAAAATAAATATATATATGTAGCCCCATGAAATGTACTATAAAATTTTCACAGCAAAAATACAGACTCGCCAATACCTGTGTTTATATGAGAGAAATCATATAAACACAGGAAGTGCCCACCTCAGATGCGCAGATCATTTCTTCCTGCTCAGAGGTGCAGAAGACATTTTTGTCCAGTGAGGCTTTCAGCAGGTAAAGCCTAACAAGTGAAGTGACGAGACATTACCTTTGCATTGATTAGGAATTCAAATTAAATCGCTCTAGTTCATATAATTTAAAAATCTTAAATAATATAAAGTTGGTAACTTGAAATCTAATTTTACAGATTCCAGTCATAAAAAATGTCATACTAACCTCTTGTGTTCAGATTTTTGATAGGCAATGAGCTTCTGAACCGTCTTTTCCCAAAAGTCCTAAATTTTAATACAAAGCTAGTTATACTTAAGTTTGCATTTTTAATCATATTAAACAGTAGAATTTACTATGTTCTTATTTCTAATTTAAACAGACAAGTTGGCTATATGCTAAGAATATTCAGCTGTCGTAAACTCAGTTAAAAATACGGAAAGTAAAATCTCTCGTGAGTTCTCCCTTATTATCATAGGTATTCGTCGCACACTGAAGTCTGTAGTTTAAGTGTGAGTATATGAAACTGACTAAAAACCTTTGTGGCGGCTCTAAAAGCAGAAGGTCTGTAGAGGTTTTCTTGAGTGTAGCTCTTTAAAAATGAGTTTCAAAATTATTTTTAAATTCTCAAAAGCACAAACCGCAAATTCCTTCTCCAAATCTTTTAAAATCTGTGAATCTTTTTCAAAATTCTTCAACTCTTCTATGATGCTGAGCTGGAATTTATCAAGTTTTTGGACCCTATTAAACAAAATGAGTTTATTTTTAAAAACACAGCACTGAGAAAATACAGAAAATCTTCAGAAGACATTCGATTGCATACCTGTACTCCTGAATGTGGTGGCTCATTGTTTTCAGATGCTGTTGAGCTGTTTTCCAAGACTGCTTAGTGAAATAGTCCATTAGTTTTTGGTGGATCTGAAAAATACTCATTATTTACAAAATAATAATCTAACCAAGACTGTATTAAGAACAAAGCCTTTTCTGTGAAATGTAAATGACTAAGAACTTTCAAAAGTGAAAAATTAAGAACTCACTGATCGCAACTGAAGTATTAAGTAAACTCAGAGCAGTGTCTGGTTCCACCAGAAAGGCTTTGATGAAGGGCTGAATTGGTAACTAATTATTTTCACAAGGACACCAGACTCTACAGTATTTTTAAAAAATGGTAGTGATTACAGCTCCCTTCAGGAACATAGCCTCAGAGTCACAGTCAGAATTCTTTATTCCCATTTTTCACAAAAGCATATATTCACATCTAGCCACAGATGCATAACAGTACAGGGTATGGCAAAAGTAGGTTTACAGTTGTTCATAGGGAAAATACACTAATTAATAAGTAATAAGAATAAACTTTCTCTTACAACTATAAACCTACTTTCGCCCAACCCTGTATGTGAATCAGGGCTTCCGTTTAGACTAGGTCAGCCTTGGGTAAATCAGATGCGACCTCACGGGAGCCTCAGTAACTAGGGACGAGGAAGTACAGAGCTGGTCAGACAGAGCCAAGTGGGACTCCTGTGGCCCAGGCTGCTTCCCCGGAAGTGCCCTCACTAGCAGTGTCCTCTGTGAGATCAAAAAGAAAGAAAAACCACGGAAGACTCAAAATGTTAAATTAAAAAGGGAAATAGGACAAACAGAAAGACCCTGCAGAAAGGAAAGGAGAGGGCAATGCACGGGTCATCGTGGAGGAGAGTCACTCGTGAAATACAAGGTGCTCACCAGTACATGAGGAGAGCTCGTTAATGAATGTGTGTTGTTGCCAAAAGGTCAAGCAAGTGGACAGTCTAGTAGAAAGTATGATACGTTATCACATTATTTGGTATAATTTAAATAACTCACGTTAAATTTCTTCTTAAATTCTGTATTAAACTGCTCACACACTGTGCCTACACCTGAAATTTCAGTTCCCCAGTTCTTCCCAGAAAAAGAAGAGTCATTTGTTGATACTGAAGAGGTACTTTCAGGCACTAAAAAATGAAGACAATCAGCCAAAATTAAAATACTCATTTTTATGACCTTATCCTTACTTGTCATGAGGCCGAGAACAAAATCTTATTTTCAGGCTCTGTGTAATCTAAGGATTATGAAATCAAAGGTGCAGATATCACATCTTTTAATCGAAAAATAGTTGTTTTATAAAAACCTTTCGGGTATTACAGCAGTAATGGTAACATTAAAATGGAACATTTTTAGATTATTTTAACTGGTTTTAGCTACTTTCATGTTATTAACCCAAGTATTTATTAACACACTCATTTCTTAGTTCATCATCTAGTACCACAACCTGCATGAGGTCATCAGTGAGAAAGGTGGGGGATACTTATGAGTGAAAAAGACCCCCACTACATTATTCATACTGAGTAAACTTTGTGATAAAGCATCATCCTCCTTGGATTTTACCCAAGTATCTTTACAAAGGGATTTGTTTGGTGGGTGGAGTCATTTGACATATAAGAAACTACCTTCCCAAATAATTGCATTTTGACACATGCATTTGTTATACCTACTTTTGTGATCCGCAGCTTCGATTTTAGATAGCTTTGGGGGAAGCAAGTTTGCTGTCCCTTCCTCTTCCTCTTCCAGTCTTTCTTCGTCGGGATTCATTACATTATCTTCTATGTACATTCGTTTGCGACTAAGATGGTGCGTAGGGCCTTAGGGACAGTTCAATAATCAATGGCACTATAATCTCGATTAAAATACCTAATGTGTTCTTGCTTTTATGAAAAAAACATGTGTCTCAGTTGATTACTTATATTGTTTTAGACGACTCTGCATTAAATTCTGTCTGGTTCCTTATTTTCATTTTGACATTAACTCGAATAATTTAGTATGACTTAAAATACATAATTCCTTCCAATGAAACATCAGAGTGTTCCAGTGACTAACTCAGAAACAAAAGCAAGGCTGTGAGTACGAACCTGACCCATGAGCAGAGTCACCGGCCATGTCACAGCCTGTTTTCTCTCCTCCTTCACTGGATGTGGATAATGGAGATGCTGAATGAGTTTCCTAAAAGACATATCAGAAATTGAAAAAAAAAACACCATAAGTACTCTGGGACTCACCTTTGACCATTTCCTCAAGCCCTAATGTCAGTGAGGTGCCAGCGCTGTCAGTCCTCCTTTCAGACTGTTTCTCTTCCTTTTCATCTTTGACACCACTGTGTTGTATCAGCCTAAGTTCCCCGGTGAGTCTCAAATCTTCAATCATAGTGATACTGTCCAGCTGGCTTTTGTGACTGCTCCTGCTTTTCAGTTCTTATTACGATCTTGATTTCTTCGAGTATACGAAATGAAAGTCTAAACTCTTCTTTCAAGCTGTATCTTTAAGACATCTATACCCTAAGAATCCTGAAACCCCAATTCAAAAGAACCTATGCATCCCAGTATTCATAGCAGCGCAGTTTACCACAGCCGAGTGCTGGAAACGGCCTAAGTGCCCATCAGTAAATGAGTGGATCAAAAAACTGGAACATTTATGCAGTGGAATACTATGCAGTAGAAAGGAAGAAGGAGCTCCTACCCTTGCTACAGCATGGATGGATCTGGAGAGCATTATGCTAAGTGAAAAATGAGTGGGGGGGATTATAAATTGGTACCAAAATATCCACAACTTAAAAAAAAAAAACTCAATACAAATCTACTCCTTGTAGACATTATATTTTTACATCTCTCACTTTAACCCATAATTGATTCCTATTTTCAATGTCTTTTTAAAAGACTTTTGAGCCTACCTACATATTTCACTAAGAAATGGTACCTGTAACAACACACGACAGGAATTTTTCAATATGTTAAATTAATATTCATATCATTTACCTACTAGTTTTAAAGTTCCTTACAAAACTCTAAAGCAAATGCTGTAGTCATACTTTTTAACTACAATTCTTGTCAACTTGTTTTGTCACCCCGTGACCCAGTGACTGACGGTCACGGACCGCCTTACAGTGAAATCAGAGAGAAGTGCGGCTGTTGCAGGATTAGCCCATTCAAACTCAAAGTACACGACGTGGTTCTGATGTGGGAACACACGTGCAGCCCCTCTCTGGAAGCAACGGCCTCGTCACAGAGCCGCCGGCGCTCTGCTCCACGCCACCCCTGCTCCTGCACGGCAGCCACAGTCAGTGTCTTAGGCTCGCTGAGGCTTCCGTGGGTCAGTAGCTTCCTCCTCTCCTCCCGACCAGACGCAAAACCTTAAGCTGAGTGGGTAAGCAATGTGTACTTGATCAGAGAACATGATTTACCCACTTCAAATATATCTGATTAAGGAAAAATACAATCTTACCGAAGTGAGTGAGTGTGGAGTGGGTGAGTAACTTTCTCTTGCACATAGTAAATTTGTCTCACTGCTTTTTGGTGGTTGTATTGCATCTTCACCTCCACATTTACCAGTTAAGGATTCAGGTGGTGAGGGTTTTGCATTAGGTGATATGGAGTTTGTTATACAGTCACGATCCTGAGTAAAATCCTTTGCTGTTACTTCCTCTGTACCTATATTGCCTCACAAAACAAACAAAAAAGAGATGGCGGGTGTTACTGATGTCTACTTTAGAAATGGTACGATTTACCAAATCCTCAGATCTTACTGTACTTAAAAAGGATAAACTTTCACTACTAAATCAAAACCAAATGATGTTTAAAATGTTATATAAGACTTTAAAAAATATTAAATGACTCCATTTAAAATGTAATTGCAACTATAAGAACATTCAGGACATTTTCGAACAAAATCATCGGTAGGTGAGCTGCACTATACTGAACAACCTGAGTCTTCCAGCGTCACAGCCAGCGCTGTCGCGTAGCAAAGTCACAGTGTTTCACGGTTGGAAAGGCTCAGGAAATCATTTGCTCTCATGGCTTCATATGGAGATGAGGGAATTCATGACTGCAATAAATCTTAATGTAAATGAATTCTCAGACAGTTTTCACATCAGATCAAGGCATGTGCACCCGTCTTTGAGTATGTGCTTATCCGAGATGGCCGTGGTACCAAGCACAATGAAAATATTCTAGAAAGGAATTGCCACTTTAGAGGAAGCGTATGTGTTAACTCCCGTGAGCCTTGAACGGGAGCAGAAATCATGGACACTTAGAAATGCTCCGAAGCATCCTCGAAAGGAACCAAAGGGACAAGTGCAAACTTCAGTGCCACAGCAACACCGTTCCCAAGTCTACTTAGCAAAGACCAAGTTCTGAACACTAGTTTAAAAATAAAATCTTGACTACCTATAATCTTAATAGATCCCTCAAAATTAGTATTGAAATTATATTTTCATATAGAGTGATAATAAAAATGATAAAATATTCAATTAAAGAAAAAAAGATACTGACATCTCATTACTTCTATAGACGATGAGCTCCCGGATGAAGACACAAGAGACAAGTCCAATTCTTGTGTCTTCTCTTTTCCAGCCTCTTTTGGCAGAGATGTGTCTGCCCTGTCTCCGGATACATTCTTCTGTGTCTCGGCAGAGAAAGCGTCCTGCTTTTTCTTTGGCAGCATCATGGTTTTGCTTCTGGAATGGGTATTCTCCTCCTAAATGTATTGATAACTTTCAAATTATACTAAAATACAAGTAATTTATACTTGGGGGCACATAAAACACTTTAAATTACATTGAAATATTTATTAAATGTCTTATATTACTACATATGAGCATAGCAGGAACCACAACGTGAGCAGTGAAAGACGAATGTACTAGAAACTCACAAGAAATATAATACATGCACTATAATGAATATCGTGAGAGAGACAGACCAACATTCTGAGGGTCCAAAGGAGATGATGTTCTGTTTAGGGCAAGCAGAGAGGTCCTGGATCCCACAGCTTGGGGTCTGGAAAGGAAGGTGGAGAGAGGCAGTGCACCTAGGGGCCGGAGGACTGCTGACACACAGAGCAGAGGAGCACAGGGCTTGTGTGGAAGTCACACCTCATTCCAACTGTCACAGTTCCGGGGGGGTGTTGGGGCGGGGGGAAATGAGCTTGCAAAGGCATTTTGATGCTTTGAATATCTGACGACGTGGAGATATTCAGTTTTTCTCTGAAGAGACAAGGGGTGGTCTGAGAAGACTTCCCTGGCTATGTGTATAGTAAATTAAAGTAAGAAGTGATGGAAAATATGGAGACAAGTTATAAAGTCCTTAATGTCTTCTGCATAAGAGATAACAAGGTTCCAAACAATGGGATACAGAGGTTGAATGACTTAAAGCCAGAACCGCGTCATGTCCAGAGACCTGCCTTTAGGGCCAGACTCTGCATCCAAACCTTTGCCCTGCCACTTCCTTCCTGTGCTGACCTCGGGCAAGTTCCCTCCTCTCTCTGAGCCTCAGTTTCCTCATTCGTAAAATGAGGTGTCAGTAATAGTACAGTCACAGTACTTAAAAGATTTTTAAAAATCTGTAAGGTATAGATGCTCTTCGATTTACAGTGAGGTATGTCCCGATAAACCCAATGTAAGTTGAAAATATGGTTAAGTCAAACACGCATTTACTACATCTGATCTCCCAACTTCATTAGCCTGGTCCACCTTAATGCATTCAAAACAAAATATCCAAAAGATGCTGGCAACACAGTGCACTGTGGTGTGGGTTTTTGACCCTGGCGACCACGTGCCTGCCTGGGCACCATGGCTCGCTACTGCTTGGCTGTGTCATGAGAAAGGTATCGAGCCACATTTTGCTAGCCTGGGAAAAGATCAAAATTCAAAACTTGAAGAATGGTCTCTATTGAATGTATATTGCTTTCGCACCATCATAAAGTCAAAAAATTTTAAGTTGAACCATCCTAAGTTGAGGACTGTCTGCACTTAAAGATAGTATTAATAATTTGCCAGGTACTATTTTTTTTTTAAATTTTGTTAAAAACTTTCAAGCACGGGGATAGGGATGTCTGTAGCATTATGAGGTTTAAGGAAGATGTCGGGGATGGACAGAGATGGAACAGTGTATGATAAGAACCTCAGATCCAGTATTTTTACTTCTAGTCAAGAGAGAGATCCAATTTCCTAACAGTCTGCCTTTTCTTAAAGCATAATTTTGGAACGATCAAGTACTTCTCTAAATTCAAGGATATTATCTTTTTTTTTTTTTTAAAGATTTTATTTATTTTTAGAGAGAGGGGAAAGGAGGGAGATTGAGAGGGAGAGAAACATCAGTGTGTGAGAGAGATGGCCATTGGTTGCCTCTCACACACCCCCAACTGAGGACCTGGCGCACAACCCAGACATGCGCCCTGACTGGGAATCGAACCAGCGACCCTTTGGTTCGCAGGCTGGCACTCAGTCCACTAAGCCACACCAGCCAGGACAACAAGAATATGACCTTAAAAGTTATAATTCTACTAGAGTCAAACATTGGTTTTATAACAGTAGTGCCAATTTATTACAAATATTAACATTATATTGCCTAAGGATCAATTTTAGAGTTATGTAAGTTTTCTTATAGAGGGTTAAATCTTAAAAAGAAGTGAACACATAAATTTAACATTTTTACAAAAATATGCTCTATATTTAGTAGTTTCAGAGGCACGCACTTAGAAATTATTAATCTGAATTGTTTCTATTTACCTTTACTAGTACTTTCTCTTTCAATGCCTGTGAAACTTCTTGTTCACATTCTGATTCTGAATTTGAGAGATCTTTATAATTTTTTTTGGTGTTTGCTGCTCTTCGTGGATGTCTGGTTCTCCCATCTGGAATGATCTCACCTGCCTTTTTGGTGATGTTTTTCTTGGGTGTCTTTGGGGGAAAATTTACTGAATATTATATCAATATTTGAGTTACAAGAAGTACAAGTTATTTGCTATAAAATTGAAACTGTGATAACACCTACATAAAATGTTTCTAGAAATAAAAAGGTTCCTCGTTAATATTTTTAAAATGACTAGAGACAATTTTTTAAAAAACTGGAATACACGAGAATATTACTTAGCCATAAAAAATGAAATCTTGCCATTTGCAACAACACGGATAAACCTAGAGATTCTGTTAAGTGAAATAAGTTGGGCAGAGGAAAACAAATACCATATGATTTCAGTTATATGTGGAATCTCAAAAACAAAACGAAACAGAGAGCAACTCAGGTAGAGCACAAACCGATGACTGCCGAAGGGGAGAGGGGATTACGAAGCACAAGCTTCCGGTTATATATTTTTTTAAAAGGATTGGATTTTATATTTCCATTCCATACATATTCCCACCTTTTTATCCTTACCATTAAAGCTTTGAGAGGTCTGATTTATAAAAAGAGAAAAGGGAGTAAGAAAAAGAGGCATCAAAAATACCCATCAATGTAGGATAAAATAGGCCTAAAATAGGCTAACATGATTCAAAAAGGCAGAAGGTAAAAGTAAGGGTGCAAATACTGAAACAGTCATGGGAAACAAGTAACTGACAATAAGGATAAAACGACGAGATAACAAATTTCTTCATGACAAGGAGGAAAATGATTTTTAAAACGATCTCTGAGCACAAACTCCTGAGTGTTACCATTTTAGATCTTGGTGGTTCCCTTTCCAAAGGTGGTCCTGCAATTTAAGAAAACATGGTTACATTTTTCATGGATAAAAACTGGAATTAAAACGTATTAGAATGTTTCTGCATATGTTAAAATCATAAAAAATAAGAATACATCTTTAAACTCATTCAAACTTTAAATTTCAAGATGATTTGAGGCTAAATTGGTAACTTCGACTATAATATTTGACATGAAGTACCAATTTCCTTTCTTTTTTTTATATTGTAAAATGTTTTAAATGTACAAGAGAATATGTAATGTAAGTTGTGAAGTTAATTCCCATGATTCTACCGTTCAGTTGAGGAGCTAGATTGTGAATAATGTTGAATCTACTTCTGTGTATTTTTTTATGTGATCCTCCATGTCCCCTTCTGCTGAAAGGCAGTCACTATCCTGAAATCTGTAGTAGTATAGATTTCACTTGATCTCAAAGTTTTAATTCACAGAGATGTATCCCTAAACAATATAACAAACTCTACACAACAGAATCATGTCATAAGTAATGTTCTGTGATTTGCTTTATTTTTCAGTCATTATGTTTCTGAGATTTATCCACATTCTTGAGAGTAGCTTTAGTCCCTAATCCCTCTTTTGCCTTTCAAACACAATTTCAACTTCCTGAATATTCTGTGAAGCCTAAGAAGTGAGATTGTCCAAGCAGAGGAAGCAATGAAGTTCTGGAAGAAAGAACCGCCAATCTTGGTAGTAAGACAGCTCAAGACATTGTTGTCATTCAGCCATTTAAATAATTCACGTAGAAGTTCAACTTCAAAAGTACATACTGACTATCGTATTCTAACCTGGCATGTCACTCCAGGATCTATACTTCTACTTTGTTATGAATGCCTTTTTTTATACATCTTTCCACTAGACCATAAGCTCCCTGAGAGCATGTGGATCCTACATCTCTCCAGCGTTTCGAAGTCCACTATGACTAGGTCTAGCTGCATCTTTGGGCATCTCCCTGCAAGTGTAATCTACTTTCTATTTACTGCAGCACTGTATCCCCTGAGCACACAATGCTATTTCATACTTCAGTCCCTTTTATACATGCAAATTCTGCTGCTTCTCTTACTCATGCATATATGACTTGCCTTTCATCTGTTTTCAAGATTCAGCCTCATTTCTAAACACATGTCAAAGCTCATTTCCATATCACTATTTTTATTTCTTTTTAAGCCATCACTTCTCCTCCATCCCACAGGTCACTACTAGTTATTTTTACCCTGAAAAAAATTAAAAGCTGATTCCCAGAAAAAAATCCCTAGAAATGAAGATAGTGTAAGGAGTCTCTGGGACAACTTCAAGTGCACCACATTCGCATCATGGGGGTGCTGGAAGGAGAAGAGAGAGACCGAGAAATTGGACACCTATTTGAAAAAATAATGATGGAAAACTTCCATAACCTGGTAAAGGAAATAGACAAGTTGAGGAAGCACAGAGAGTCCCAAACAAGATGAACCCAGAGAGGCCCACACCAAGACACAGGATAATTAAAATGCAAAAAGTTAAAGGCAAAGAGAGAGAATCTTAAAAGCAGCAAGAGAAAAGCAGGTAGTTACCTACAAAGGAGCTCCCTTAGGACTGTCAGCTGATCTCTCAACAGAAATGTTGTGGATGAGAAGGGAATGGCAAGAAATATTTAAAGTGATGAAAAGGACCAAACAACCAAGATCAGTCTACACAGCAGAGCTGCCATTTCGAATGGAAGGACAGCAAGAATTTCCCAGACAAAAACTAAAGGGTTCGCCACCACCATACCAGTAGTGTGTGAAGCATGAAAGGGTCTTCCTGAAGGAAAGAAAAAGATGAGATATATGAATAAAATACCTAACAAAAAATGAATCTAAAAAAACACAAAGAGGTAGAATAGAAATAGAATCACAGACAAAAAGAACATTTTGACAATTGACAGATGAGGGGGATTACGGGGAAGGGTGAAAAAGGTGACAGGATTAAGAAGTACAAGTTGGTTGTTACAGAATAGTCATGGGGACATGAAGTACAGCATAAGAAATCAATCTAAAAACTACAGATTGTGTCAGAAGGGTACTAGATTTATAAGGATGATCACATAGAAAGTTATACAATGTCTAATCACTGGAGTGTCCACCTGAAACTAATAATATTGCATGTCAACTGTAACTGAAAAATAAAACATTAAATAAAAGCTGATTTCCTTAAAGTAAATATAAATGTAATAGCTCAGTTATGTTGTCTTCTATTAAAAATGGAATATATAAAATCTTCGTTTTAGTAAACAGTGAAAATAATGTTAAGCAATGACAATGGTCATTATGTCTAGCCCCAAACTCATACCTCAAACTCTTATCCAGCTACTTTAAGAGATTTGCTCAGAGAAAGCAGAAGCCATTTGCTAGGAAAACAGTTTGTGGAAGATTTAGGCAAAAATATTTCTGCAAGAAAATCGTTTGCCTTTCAAAATAATTTTGTTGCGTCTATATGAACACCTAAAAAGTATGTGTGTTGGTGAGGCAGGGAATGGGGATATTATCCAAGCTTTGATTTTGTTAAGGGTGTTGGGCTCATGAGTATTTAACACATTAGCCACAATAAATACCTAATAACTGCATAACAGTAGGCCAAAAATAGACACACAATGAGAGTATACCATGAACTAAAGATTATGATAAATCATATTTTATGTCCCTAAGACCCCACTGTACAGAAGCAATATAAATATAACCATATTACCCCAAATAATAAAAAGCAAAACCACAGCAGTGTCTGTGTATTTGTTTTCACTCTTTTTTTCTATTCATAAGGGTATGTAATTAAAAATACTGTCCACATACAAAAATATACTTATCAACCAACAAATCATTTCATATAGCTGAAACAGTAAAATCATTTGCAACATTTCTCTACAAAGTGATTTCTTACTTGATTTCCCACTTTGCTGCTGCTGCTTCTTCACACTTTTATTTCTACTGTATTCTATTAGCCGTGGCTTTGGCTTTGGTTCTTTCAGCCAGCTGAGGTCGGTCTTGCTGTCATCACATCTGTATTCTGTGTCAGTGTCACTAAAGAGGTTTTTTTTTTTATGATTTGTTACAATCTATTTAAAAAAAAAAGAATCCTTGTAAAAGATGTAAAAGATGAAGAAATGTGTCTTATATGTCATGCAAAGTAAGATCAGCCAAAAAAAAAAAAGTCCACCAAAAAACCAGAAAAACTAACTTCTCATGTTTTTCGTATACTAATCTACTTGGCATTAAGGACCTATCCAAGAAAGTCACTTGGAAATCTCGATCAGAGAGCAAGATTTGTATTTTGTTGTCAGTGTCATTGTTAATTAAAGGTTAAATCAAGAGCAAGCTTCTACAGAAACATAACCTATTACCATCAAAGAAAGTAACTAAACTTGTCACATGTATTACTAGAGGATTACAGTAGTTCAGAGACCACTAAGAAAAGTCATAATGAAAAGAGATAATTTTTTAAAAATGGTCCAATTATTTCTGTTCTCCAGTTTTGTGATGGTCTTTGGTATTGGAAAATTATTAAAAGAAATACGGGTTTTAATAGACATATCAGGATATTATAACTTACTCTTTTATCTGTTCTTTTGAGAGACGGTTCAAGTTCATCATGATTCCTTAAACCAACCCTAAACAAAAATATGCATGAACTGATATTTATTAAGTACTTGTTTTCTTAAGGTAGCATGTACTAAACAGCTGGACGCGGGTTCCCAGCCTTACTCTTTACTGATTTACTGTGTAACGCTGGCTACGTGACTTTCCCTCTCTGACCTCAGTTAATTGTAAAGTTACAAGGTTAGATAAAAATACTGCTAAATCCTTTCAGCTTTATCATGTCAGATATACAACCAATATTAAAGGTGCACAGAATCTGCACTATTAATTTTAGAAGTGGAGCTGACTGTTAAGCTACACAGGTTTGAACGGCACAGGTTCACTTACACATAGATTGTTTTCAGTAAATACTGCAAATGTATTTTTCTCTTCCTTACTTTACTGTAAGAATACAGTCTGTAATACATATGACATCCAAAATAAGTGTTTGTCAGCTATTCATGTAATCAGTCAGGCTTCTGGGTCAGCAGTAGGGTGTTAGTAATTAAGCTCTGGGGGAGTCAAAAGTTACAAAATTTTAACTGCATGCGGGGTTGGTGCCCCTAACCCCCATGTGGTTCAAGGGTTAACTATAAATGCCAAAGTAATAGGATTATAATGGGACTAATCATGACAATAGCCTTTTAATTCACTCTTTTCATATATTAAAAACCCTCAGATAAAGTGGAAGGAAGTATCTAAGAGAAAGAACAACTGAAATGAGTATTTTAATCTGATCCAACTAATTATAATAAAGCACTTACAATTTTATTGAATTATCCACACAGGCTTCTCTAGTTGCAGCCTGAAATTCCTGGATCTATATTGTGAATAAGCATTAAAAAAAGTTTTTTTAGTGTCAAAATAATGTAAACAAAAACAAACAAAGTAGTTTCTATCACTTCATATAGCCATACGATGTGACAATAAAACTAAGCTTATGAAAATGGTTTCATATTTAAGAAAGCTAGTACTGTAAAATATACTAAAAAAATAAAAGCAATTGTTTTAAAATTTTTAAACAATTTTAAAAATTTCAATTGTTGTATCTAAGAAGAGTAATTTTCTTGACTAAGCAGTCTGAGTTCCTCCAGTCCCAGTTACTCATTTTTCTCTACTTCAGTCCAGAGGACTTGCAAGGAAATTAAAGACACCTAAGTCAGTACCACAGAAATTTTAAAATGTTTAAAACTGTGTGGAAAAAGACTAGACTTCAGGTGGTGAGCACACAATGGAATATACAAATGTTGCAGTATGAAGTTATACACCTGAAATTCATATAATGTTCCTAACCAATGTTACTCCAATATATTTAATAAAAATAAACAGTATATATTAAAATATTTTAAAGCATATATAGAAGGATGGAAATACAAGATATACACTCTAGTAATTGCATGACAAATACAAAATAAATATTAAATAAATATAAAACTACAGATTTCTAGCTTACTCCAAGTTTTATAATAGGCTCATCAGCTCCATTCAGATTAAAATTGTAAACATCATTCCTGTAAAAATGAAGAGAAACATTAACTCCATTATATAATTTATTTTCTTCAAATATGGAAATTATAAAATTTATGGAAATTACTTACAATGGGTATTCAGAAGTAACATTAACAAAAGTAGTCTTCAGTTGTCTATAACTCTTTTTCTGAACCTTTTCCTAAATACAAAAGTTTACATAAAAGCATTCAAATTTGTATATTCCTACACTTGGTAAATAATATATGCAATTAAATATTCATATATTTTCTAGTTATTTTTCCACTAACAAATTTTACACTTGTAACAGTTTCCTTAATGTGAATTAAATAAAAGTATTAAATATCCATAGTTAAAAATATTGAAGACTTTAGTGTTAACTAAAAACCTAATGGAAGATATTAAAATCAAATAACTCCTTGTACATAGGTAAAATGACCTTACTGGTATTCTACAAGCTGAATCTTAGTGATTCTAGATCACACCCACACACACAAAGCACTTGTTTCCCGTACTCATTTGCTTTAAATTCTTAAATAGGAAAACTTTGGGAGAGGCTAAGGTTTATATAAAATCTCAGGTGAAAGACTCAAAATTATACCAGCCAGCTAGGACTGTAGGGAGAAGTGTGTGTAAGATTACTCCTGTAACCGTCTGCTCAAAATATATTTAACCTCATCAAAAAGTAGTGAGGGCAGAGACGTCATTAAATAAAATTTTAATAAAATAATTGTTTTTAATTCTCACGAAGGTTTTTATTGATCTTACAGAGAGAGTTAAGGGTGGGCAGGGGAGGGAGAGAGAGAAAGGAGAGCAAAGAAGAAACATCGATTGGCTGCCTACTACATGTGCCCAACCGAGGATGGAGCCTGCAACCTAGGCATGCGCCCTGACCGGAAGTCCAGCCTGCAGCCTTTTGGTGCACAGGACGACAGTCCACTAATCGAGCCACCCAGCCAGATTCACCTTCAATTTTTCATATTGCTTTTGGCTACTTTACATAGATTTGCATTATTCCAAAAAATTTATCTCTCAGTGTATTACTTAAGTCTTTATCTGACGTAACCTTTTTAGTATGATTTCTACCAGTGTTCAGATACATTTGTTCATTTCATCTTTTGCATGCCAGTGTGTGCTAGGTATTACAGAAGATACAAAAATGAGCAAAGATATTAAAGAAGATAAAAGACTGAGCAAAGGTGTTACACAAGATAAAAATATGATTCTAAACAGTTACACTCTGGTGAAAGACTGAAGTGTTAAAAAATAAAAGAACTGCAATAGTAAAGAAAATATCAAAAAAGGTAAAAAATTACTGTGCGGACTCAAAATTCTTGCTCATTTGGATTCTGAATCCTGGCCCGCTGGGAAGTTTTTGTAAAGAAGGTAGACTCAAATAATCCTCACAAAGAAGAGTAAAGGCCTCACAATCAGAAAAGAAGGTGCCAGCCTCTGAGTCAGTTCTAAGTTCTTTCCAAAGGTGGAAGAAAAGGGAAATGAACACTTCAGGAAACCTCAAGGTATATTTCAGCTACACAAAACATGCCCAGGAAACTAATATTAGGAAAGAAGACTGACTTTTAAAGGCGCTAGGGAGCCAGACTAATTCTCCGTACTCGACTCAATAAGCAATGGGGATCAAAGAAAGGTTCTGAACAAGAGAGTGACAAGCTCGAAGCTTTGCGGTTTAGAAAGAAAACAGCTGGTATTGAATGAATTGACACAGAGGAATACTAGAGGCAATAAGACTTATAAAGGCTATGGTGGTAAACCAGGGATTCGAAATTTAGAGCTCAAACTAGAAAAACAGGAGCTGGAATAGGCAGGAGAGGGCAGATTCAACAGGAACTTACAAAAGGGAAACCTTAAAACTTGAAATTAAGTGGAGAAGGTAATTGTGAGGAATAAATAAAAGATGATATTTTAAGCCTGGATAAACTTTTTTAACAAAAATAAGGATTTAAAGTAGCTAGAAAAAAATGGAGGTAAAGATAAACTGAATCAAGAACTAAAAAGTAAAGATAGCACATATGTAATGGAGCATTTGCTATGAAAAGCAAATTAGAGGGCTTCTTCGAGTACTTGCCACTAAACATATCAGCAGTTTAATCCACTTTTTAATATGCCAAAAACATTAAATCTAATTCCATCCTACCACTATTCTATTTTAGTATTTATAGTCAAGTATCATAAAGCTTGAAAAAATATATATATATATATATTTGCTGGAGTTAAATAAATGAAACCTACCTTACTGAGCTGTAGATCAGCTTTGTTTGTAAAACCACTATAAAAAAAGTTTTGTCAAAATTATAAAAGCAATTAAATATCAGTAGAACATTTTTCATAAAAGGCATTTTATATAAAGTCACTAAGTCTACATTCAAAAATGCTATAAATAACCAATGTGACAGCACTAGTCTCACATTTTTTCAACTTACAGTAAACAGCAACAGTAATGCTTAATTCACGTAGAAGGTGCCAAGCTATTTAAATGCAATAGTTCTGCCATAAGAGTAATTTTTTTCATGCCCTATAATAAGACCGGAATGAATTTAAATGTGAATTAACCAACAGGCATCCTATAGAAAGACATTTTGTAAAAAGAAAAAGAACTAGCCTTCAGAAAGATTATAAACAAGGAATACATATTTACTATATGAAAGTAACTCATTTCAGCTCATTTAAAAATTTCATTTCATTAAGCAATATATTTAAATACACTTCCTTTTACTCATCAGTACGTTCAATAAAAAATTCCCGTAATGTCTATATCCTGAAGATTTGTTTCTGAAATGGTATGCTGTATAAATATGATCTTTTTGATACTTTATAAAATGTAATCAGATACTAAAATGTCTAATGTCAAATTTAGTTCTCATTTAAGCAGCTACTATTTATAAAAGTAAATAACTGTGTTTTCTACTGGAAAGTTACATTATTTTAACATGTTGAATAATTTTAAAACACTAAAATGGTTTAGTTGTATGTGTCAGAGAAATATGTCCAAAATTTAAGAACATACCTGTGAATCAAAGATTCCTTTAATTTTCTTGTAGACTGTAGATCGCCCTTTGGTTGGTATCGCTTATTAATTTGGCTTATCAAGGAATCTGCTGCATCAAGTGCCTTCTCTTCTGACTTTTCTCTCTGAAACAATTTATAAGTTACTTAAAAACTCTACAAATTAACCTTCAAATGAAAATAAAGGCTGAAAAACTTTAAAAAAAAAATCTCGTTCTGCCCTGGCTGGTGTGGCTCAGTGGATTGAGTGCCCACCTGCAAACCAAAGGGTCGCCGGTTCGACCCCTGTCAGGGCACGTGCCTGGGTTTTAGGCCAGGTCCCCCGTAGGGGGCACGTGAGAGGCAACCACACACTGATATTTCTCTCCCTCTTTTTCTCCCTCCCTTCCCCTCTCTAAAAATAAATAAAATTTTAAAAAAATCTGGTTCTATATATAATCACAAAGGGAAATAAAGGGGGCCAGAAATTATTAAGTTTGGGCTTTGTTAGGTAGTAAAACAAGTCAGGATAAGTCTTATTAACACATAGAAAGAACTGTGCAGTGCTCTGTAGATAGTACTTTTTAAGTTTCCATGGAAAAACAAAAATCATATAAAATAACTAAAGGAAACAAAGTTGGTTCTTGGAAAAGACTGATAAAATTGACAAGCCTCTATCAGGTTAACTAAGGAAAAAAGAGAAAGATATAAAAGACAGAAATTACTAACACCAAAAATGAAAGAGGCTATCACTACTGATTACACTGGCATTAAAGGGTAATAAAGAAATACTATGAACAACTCTATGCCCACAATTAGAAAACCTAGATTAAATGAACCAATTCCTTGAAATTCTACAAAAACTCACAGAGGAGAAATTGAATCAATAATTAATACCTTCCAATACAGAAAGCACCAGGCCCAGACTGGTTTATGGATGAGTTCCATCAAACATTTAAGAAAGAATCATACCAATTTTCCACAATCTTCCAGGAGACAGAAGCATAGGGAATACTTCTTAATTCATTCTATGAAGCCAATATCACCTCATGAACATAGAGGCAAAAATCCTCAACAAAATATTAGCAAACTGAATCCAATAATGTATAAAAAGAATTATCTACTATAACCAAGTGGAATTTATTTCAGGTAAGGAAGATTCAACTTTTGAAAATAAATGAATGTAATCCATCATATTAATATGATAAAGAAGCCC
Organism: Mormoops blainvillei; assembly: GCA_004026545.1. Classification (NCBI taxonomy): domain Eukaryota; kingdom Metazoa; phylum Chordata; class Mammalia; order Chiroptera; family Mormoopidae; genus Mormoops; species Mormoops blainvillei. The sequence continues at coordinate 67,859 of PVJD01003567.1, forward strand.
CGACTGATGTGGCTCAGTGGATTGAGTGCTGGCCTGTGAGCCAAAGGGTCACCGGTTTGAGTCCCAGTCAGGGCACATGCCTGGGTTGTGGGCTAGGTCCCCCGTAGGGGCTACATGAGAGGCAACCACACATTGATGTCTCTCTCTCTCTCCCTCCCTCCCCCTCTAAAAATGAATAAATAAAATCTTTTTTAAAAATAGGATAAGGAAGAAGATCATGATCATGTCAATAGATGAACAAAAAAATTTGACTAAATCCTATTTCCATGCATGATAACAACTCTCAGAAAACTAGGAATACAGGGGAGCATCCTCTTCAAAAAGAAAACACAGCAAACATCATACTTAATGGAGAGAAACTAGATGCTTTCCCACTAAGGGAAAAAAAGAAAAGATTCATGGTAACTGCTACAAAGGAGCAACCCTTCAGTCTCAGAGTATGGTACGAAATAGCTGAAACTGTCCTGGAAATGTTCTACCGATGATTAATCTGAAGAAAGCGGAGGCCTCAACAGGGGTGAGCAACAGTTATAGTAGGAGATAGTATCCCTCCAACCCCACTTACATAATTTTTTGGAAAAACCTTGTAAAACTTTACTGCAATAACACAAATATTCAGATGTTACAATGTGCAGAGCTGTGCTAGGCCATGCAAGAAAACAAATGTTGAACAAAACAGTCTTGACACTAACAGTTTAAAATGGAAGAATGACACAAAAACAACCTTTATTAAAAAGAAAGGGAAGCGTCATTGGAGAGGGACAGGCGGAGACAGCTCCGTGCACACTAAAGAACCTGAGGGACAGGGCGGGACAGACCCAACAAGAAGAGACAAGACAGAAACTAATATGATACTGAATGTCAACTGTAACTGAAAATAAAAATATATATTACTAAAATTAATTCCACCTGTAAACTTTAAAAATGTGGAACAGGAAATTTAATGTAACTAGAGAATTAAAAATTACATACGGGGTTCATTCACGCCGCACCTGTGTACATGCCTGCTGTGCACCAGCGGGCACTGTTTCATCAGCGCCAGGCCTGGAGCGAGGTGCGTGAGTTCAGGAGGCATCGCGCTGACTTTGTGTTAAAGAACACGGTGCTGCAAATGTTCGATCTGCAGCAGTCAGCCGAGCGTCTTTCGCTTTCTTATGTTACGAAGTAGGCATATTACGGGTGTGCAGAAATAAAACTGAAATCTCACCGTTTTTTTTTGTTTCAGTTCCCAGGAATTAAGTTCAGACATTAACCTTTTCCTTGATTTTCTATGACTCTTTGCACTTTTACTTGGAGAAGGGCTTTTATCACAAATAGCATTCACATCTTCTGACAATATGTATTTCTTCCTATAGGTGAGAGATTCTTCAACTGTCTTTTTCAGGAAAACTGACTTAAAAGTAGTTTCAGATTGAATATGCCAGTCGCACTGCTTGGTATTTTCAATATTTTTCTGCTCTGAATGTTGATTTAGTTGTTCATTATTTCTTCTGTAAATGTCTTTTTCTGCCTTATCTATTTTGTTATGCTGCATTATTTCTTTCTTATATTCCACCTTTCCTATTTCTTCAGAATTATCATCAGATAATGAAGAGGGTGATTTTTGTTTAGTAACTTTTTTCTTGATAGCAATATCTAGTAGGAAAAAGAAATTAATCCTTAATAAACTGATAATGTATAAAATTTGTTAAAACCAAAGATATTGTCAAACATTTCATGAAATGAGTATTTCCCTGAACTACTGTTACAGACAGAGAAAGCTACAGCTGGCCCCAGAACGACATGGGGTTAGAGGAGCCAACCTCCACACAGAACCTTTGACCCCGCAAATTCCGTAACTAATAGCCTGCCGCTGACCAGAGCCTTACCAATAACATAAACGTAGGTGAACACATACTATGTATGCCATGTGTATTACATGATGTATTCTTTTCTCTAGTAAGCTAGAAAAAAGAAAATGTTAAGAAAAGCATGAGGAAGAGAAAATACATTTACAAAATGTATTGAAAAAAATCTGCCTGTAAGTGGGCCCTGCAGTTTAAACCTGTGCTGTTTGGGGCCGACTGTGGCGCCTCACCTTGACTGAGCGCACCCCCTTGTGAAGAGGGGCTTGCTCTTTTTTTGTTGCACAGCTTAATATTTGTTACAGGGGTCCAGCACGCCCACTTAGAGGGTGTTTTATTTCCATGGCTGTTGTGTGAAACACCAGGAAACCTAGAAAATAAATTCATTTGCTTAATATAGCACAAAACATTAGCTATGACTGACATAAGCCCTTGATTTTTAAAAGTTTAATCAATGTTTATAGTAATTTTTTAACAAGTATGAAAATGTTTTCATAAGTCATTATGAAAGTTAAAATTTACCATAGAATTGATCAAAGATTAAAAAGCTCCATTATTGCTACTGTATTTATATATTCCCAAACAAATTTAAATTTCTTTACATTCATACTTTATTATTTTTAAAATCTCATTTGTTTTAAGCCTCAGTTTGAAAGGAGTTATGTTGGTTGATACGGAGAAAACACAGACTGTTCCCCAATGTGCTGTCATAATACTTGAGGGATGATTAATGCTATAGGCAATAGTGTATTTTAAGACTATAAAGGCCTTTTCTTTTAAATTTGTTACATTCATCTAAAAGTAACAATATATGCTGAAAGATCTGATGGGTTTTCTCATACTTACATAGATTTATCTGTTTTTCCTACTGCCTGTGAATCAGGAACAATATACTGGGGTTCATCTAAATAAAACAAAAATTATGGTATTTTCATTTTTCTCATGCAATCGGCAAGGTAAAATTGGTATAGATTTTGATCAAGGTTTACATATTGGGATGGAGAAATGAATTGATTGCAATTTTCCTCCTCTCAAACACAAACTTCTTGGAAACAGAGACTGATTTACATTTCCTTGTGACCTCTAGTTCCTTGCGTAAAGCTGAATACATTTATCAGAAATCTTTCTTTTTCAAATCAATGAAAGCCAGTGAGTCAAAAGGGAAGTATAGAGAGAAGTATATATGTATTTTTTATAAGAGCGACTGAGATTAAACTGAAAAGTACTTACTAAAATTTTGGTTTAGGAATTCAGTGTCCTTATTTTCTGTCTTTTCTAAAACGTTAGCAGTTTTGATAGGCTAGAAACATAGGAGACATGTTAATATAAATTTGAATTTTAAAGTATTATATGAAAACAACTTTTAAATGTCATAGGATTAAAGATTAAAATTTTAAAAATCAATCTGCCTTGCTAGTCAAAGCCGAATAGTATTTCTATTTACAGCTGACCCTAAAACAACTTGAGGGCTGGTCAGGAGGGCCAACTCATCCCTCAGTCAAATTTGCATGTAACTCGTGACTCTCCCGAAACTTAATAGCCCACTGATGACCAGAAGCCTTGCTGATAATATAAACAGTCGACTGACACATATGTTGTATGTTAAAGGCATTATATATTGTATTATTACAATAAACCTAGATAAAAATAAAATGTTAAGAAAATCTTAAGAGAAAATACATTTACAGTATTTATTGAAAGAAATCCACGTCAAGTGAACGTGTACGGCTCAGACTCGTGTAGTTCAAGTGTCACCTGTGTCCCATTAAGGCTGCGCCCGTTTCGGATATTCCCCTAGCCCTAAGCTGCAGCAGAATAACTTTCACTGCAGAGGAGGAGGCAGAAGATCCTACAAACTTTCTGATCTTTCCACAGCTAGTAAAACGTTTTGATCTTCATCTGTAACTGACAATTTCTAGACCCTCCAAGGCACACCTCCTATTGTTTTGATCTGATAACCTGCATCTACACTGTCTTTTCACTAATATACATAAAGGAGTTGAAAATTATGAAACATTAAATGTTTTGTAAAGTTTTGACCGTCGCACAGGTAACCTCTAACCTACAGCAAGCTTCCCTCTTTCCACAACCACAGATACACTCTTACCCAGACCGAATAAAAATCTGGCGTCACTGTCAGGAACATACACCGTCCAGGCCAAGAGAGCTTGCCTCGCCCTGGCTGTCTTTCCTACTTAACTCGGCCAGTGGTGCTTTACCCTGGGAGGGAAGCACTATGAAAATGTGCGGGTGTAGTTTTGGTGTCACGATGGCAGAAGGGTTCCCCTGACAATAAGCAAGCACAGCCTAGGATGCTAACCACCTATGACATCCGGTGCCACGCCACAAAACTGAAGTGCCCCCTAGTAAGAAACGCTCAACTAGACAATCTGAGCCATCGCTTTAACTGTTTTTTCTAATATCTTCAACTCTCGCACTCTTTATCTTTTTGCCACATAACCATTTACATGTTTTAAACCACCATCGATTCTATGTTACTTTACACAAAGGCTACTAAACTTTGACAGAATATTACACGTTTCTGAACCAATGCTGTGATAAAAATCCATAGTCTGTAATTTAAACTGGGCCTCCCACATTACCGAGCACTGGTCCTCATTCTTAGCCCTTCCCACCACTCTCGGTAGTGCTCCAAACCCTGAACTGTCCCTGAACGGTCCCTGAACCCTCTACATCCCCAAGCAGAATTCCCCATCCTCATACTTCAGAGGAAACAAAAGCTACTGGGTGTTCTTTATCTACAAACTTGCCAGTATCTCTGGTTACCTCCTATTTCTCCAAGAAAGTTTCCTTTTATCTGTTCCCTGCTCTGTCCCTTCAGTCACCCCAGATAATGCCCCATCCATAATATCCATTTGAATAACCTTTACTTACCTCTCAACAATCAATTCATTCTCTATCTCCTTAAAAAGCTTCTCCTGACCTTCATGCTCTCCCTCTAGCTCTGGGGTTAGGCACCGGCCCCTCCACTAGGTTCCTACTGCATTCGATAGGTACATCTGAGAAAACTTATATAATATTATAGTGATCTTATTAATTTGTCTAATTCCCACACTAGACTTGGAGATGCTTAATGACAAGCTCCACTTGTATTTTATATTTCTATACCAGAACCATCCTCATAGCAGACACTAACTTATATAACTAAAGAATGATGCTCTGGCCGGTGTGACTCGGTTGGAGTGTCATCCCATAGACCAAAAGGTCACAGGTTTGATCCTGTCAGGGCATATACCCAGGTTGTGGGTTTGTTCCCTGGTTGGGGCACAAACAAGAAAGCAACCAACTGATGTTTCTCGCCCACCTACCCCCAAAAGCAATGAAAAAATGTCCTTGGGTGAGGATTAAAAAAAAAGAAAAAAAAAAGATTATAAATCCATTCTTCTACCAAATGCATAAATCAGAGTTATATTGAATTGATTCTTAAATTTTATTGTCAGCATAGTAAATGACTTATATCTAACAATGACCTTACATTCAAGAACAACAAATGGTATCTTTAAAAAAAGTTGTGCCTTAAAGTGAGACTCTCACTGCCTATAAAAGAAGTCAGCTTAATATGTATTTGTACAAGGACTTGATAAAAATTTATTTTAAAAAAATGCTTTCAAAGTCAGCTTACTTTGTCTGTATCACCTCCTTTATTTCTTCCTGCAGGTGATTTAGACGGATGTGATATAGCATTGTCCACTTCCTTTCCTGATGTTTTAGAAACACCAGGTTTTTCTGCAGAACTTATCATTTGTAGTGGTGGTTTAATTCTTCCTCTTCGTGGTGTTGCTAAACAGGAGGACAAAAGATTGGTATACTTGTGGGGTTCTGAAGTTACATATTGCTATTACTGAGATCCTCTTTAGATGAGGAAGGCAAAGGAGGGAGGTTCTAGGATGGGTCCCAGGTTTCTGGTTTAGATGAGTAAGTGAATATGGATACTGTTTAACAAGGTCAGAAGTGGAGGAAAAAATTGGCAGGGAACTGGTGGGGGATGGTGTGGAAAGATGAATTATCTTGGACCTGCTAAGTTTGAGGAGCCTGTTGGATATTAGACAACTGCCCAGTAAGCAATTGGATTTTGGGAACAGAAGGTAGCTACTAAATTATCATAGACATTAAATAAGATGATGTTTGTAGCAACTAGTACACAGTATCAGGTTATTTCTATTTAGCTCTTAATATGTACCAGGTACTGTCCAAATGTCGTATGAATGAGTGATTTTTACTTAAACTTCTGAACAACTTGATGAGGTAAACAAACTTTAGTTCCATTTTAAAGAAAGGAAACTGGTTCTAAACTTAGCTAGAGGATAATCTGTACCAAGTACACACTTGGGCATGGGGAAACAAGCCCAAGTGGCCTTGAACTTATATATAATTCAGTGTTTTATCCACTATGTTATGCTGCTCCCACTTAAATTATAATACATTATTAATGCTGGATATTAATATTTTGAATAATGTTTACATGTCAATACCCATTAAGCCTTTCTTAGACATTTGAAATTTCTTGACAATTAGAAGACATCTGTGGTTCAGTTTTCAATTTTTATATCCCCAACTTATCCTCTAGGTAAATTATGTCCAGAATATCCCTAAATTTAAAAACACCTACTTTAGAATATAGTAACAGTTGTTAGAGATCTTTTAAGAATGTAAAACTCACATGTGTTGATTAAAAGTAATGGGCTTCGCACGGTGTACCTTTCTGCACCAGTAATAATCACTGAGGATTCAGACATCTTTCTTTGGCTAGGAGTAATTATCTTAAACCATAAGAAACAACCACAGTAAACACACGTATCTTTTGAAATTATTAAAAACATGGTGGCTTTTTCACATTAGTGCAATGTTTAGAGAATTTATGATTCAGAAAGAATAAGGTAGGAGGTCTAAGTGTCCACATTTGCAATAAGTATTCAAGTTATGATTCTGATATAAAGACACAGAAATGCCTTTTATGATCTAATTATCTAAGGGAAATATAAGGTGACATTTTTAATTTAATGACAGACACAAGATTAAGGGGAAAAAATTGTGACAAATGTGACAAAAATGTATGGAAAAGCCTGTGAGATTTATAGTTGCTTAAAGGTGAGAAATTAATAAACACCAAAGTAACCAGAAAAAGCTCCGGGAAGAAGGTGAAAATGACCCAAGCCTTAAAATGTAAGTACACGTTAGATGAGTAAAGGTAAAAACAGGAACAAACAGCATAAACAAAGGTATCAAGGCAAGAATGAGCATGGCATAAAAAGACACTGATCTGCCCAAAGGACATTCTGATAAAGTAAAATTGTAGTCTTGGAACAGTCAAAGTTTGGACTGAGTAAGATAAACATAGATCACAAAGTTTTCTGAGAAAGAAAAAAAAGCTAACATTAAGAAAAACTGGTGGAAACAAGGCTGTGAAGACCAGATCAGATATTGGCGTGTTGATCTGGGTGTGCCCAAGTGAGTAGCGGACAGGAAATGAGGAGGAGGGGATGTGGGAGACACCGGGGAAATGCGATCACCAGCGCCTTGGCAGGTGGGGGAGAGGAGACTGGAATCTAGGGCATCTCCAGCGGTGCAGTATGGAGGCGCGGAGGCATACAAATTTGAGGGGAAAGATAAACAGTCTGCTGCCAGACTTCAGGAAAGGGCTTGAAGAGACACGGAGGGGATATTAGAACAGTGAGTGGAGAAGTAGCTATAGAGCTGGAAGAGCTTAAATTACACACAGGAGGGAAGCTCGCTCCAGGAAAAGGTACAGAGATGTTGGGTGTGAAGCTTTTAGAGCGAATCTACTTTCAGGAGGTGGGGGGAGAGAGTATTTCTGATGTAGTAATAGAAGGAGGTAGAGAATTAAAACACAAGTCAAACAAGAGGAGGGCATGAAGGCACAGAGGACTGTTAGCCATGTCTCACGTGTCACAGCAAGTTATGCCAAAGAAGGCTGAGAAATGGGATACAGCCGAGGGGGGAGATCCTCAGTGGAGCAGGAGGAGAGGAAACAGAGAACAGGGAGTTTATGTGGAAAGAGTGGTAATTACTTTCCTAAACATCTCTAATTTGGATTTCTAGGTGTAGAGTATACCTTGTCCTAACCCTTACACACTCAGTTTGCTAAAACACTATCTTCTGTTTGTATTTGTAAAAGGTAGGAAAACTATGCTGAACTTATAGAGGCCTTTTTTTTCTGTAATTATACATAGCAATGATGTATTTCTTTTTTTAATGAATCGCTATTCAGACGCTACATTTACCTCAGGTTGACTATTTTTTCTGTCCCCTTGAGTTTGGTTTCGGATGTGTTTTTGAGGTTTAGCAAATTCCTTTTGGGTGTAAGGTTTCTCTTTTGAACTAACGAGTTCTTCTGCCACTGGTGAGACCTGACTTTCTGGCACTAGAATCTGTAGGAGAATGTGGAAAAAATACTTAAAACTGCGAACCATAGAACGTCCTCAAAAACCACTGGATGTCTTAATAAAGCGCCCATTCGTCTCACACTCCCGAAAGTCAGTTACTTCCATCTTCTACATACTGTTGTAATTTTTAGTCCTACAAAGTAACCCAACTAAAAGCATCTACTTTTTCAAATGTTAATAGACCTAACACAAGCTTTTGCATTAGTAGAAGGGCATATACTTCTAATTTTTAAACTTACCAAACTAGTGTTTATTAAGAACTACGTATCTACCTTCTGTACTAAAATAAATTATCATTACTAAACATGTTTAAAAATCACATATATCTCATTAAAGCACTATCCATGTTGAAATGATTTATTTTTTAGATATTTAGCCTCTAGCATAAACTTTATTTATTATTTGGGTTAAACTTAACCCAATGATTATGATCAAGTAAGTTAGACACATACCTGTGATCCACTTGCATCAAAAAGTACATGCACAGATGTTTTGGCAACTGAAATACTCTGTTTTCTGGTAAATTCCTAAAATTAAATTAATTCAAAGTGATGTCATTTTCTTCTAGTTCTTTCCATTTTAATGCAATTAATTCCTACCCGTTTCCTTTCAAAATTGCCAAATTATCTCAAGTCATTATTTTGTATATATAAATAACTTTCTCAGAACACTTGAACTTCTTTGCCTGCCATTCGGGTAAGAACTCCTCATGAACATCATCTCTGCTATTCTTCACCATAAATCTTTGGCACTGTAATAGACTGAACGTGCCTGCCCCCCCACCCCCCAATTAATGTTGAAACCTAACCTCGCTGTGATGGTGTAGGAGGCGGGGCCTTTGGGAGGTGACTGGGTCACCAGTGCACAGCCCTCCTGAGCAGGATGAGTGCCCAATAAAAGAGACCCAAGAGAACTCCTTTCCCCCTTCCATCCACCACGTGGGAACCCAGTGACAAGACATCTGCTATGAACCAGGAAAAGGGACCCTACCAGACACCAAATCTGTTGGTACCTTGATCTTGGACTTCCCAGCCTCCAGAACTATGAGATACAAACCGGTCTTATGTAAGCCAACCAGTCTATGGTATTTTTGTTATAGCAGCCTCGACAAAGGCACACACTATCCAAACTTGTCAACTGAATATCGTCCCCAAACATAACATGAATTGTCACCTTAGATTCCCAGATAAACAGTATCTGACTCATAATGTCTTCCACAGTCGTGGGAAGAGTCTGACCTTCTTTTTGACTGACCATCAACTTTGAAGGCCGGTCAAACCCCATCTCTAGGGCTTCTCCTTCAAATCTGATTCCTAACAAGAATTCTCTTTCCTCAACTTCTATACTTCATTTTCCTTATGCCACTTACTTACATCTTCTGAAGTATAGCCTGTAATTCTCCCCAACCATGTTTTTATCTTGAAAACAGGGCTTTGTCTCATTTCACGTTTCGAATGCCTAGCAGGAATTCATTAAATGTTTTGAGTAGCTGCTGCTAATTTTGTCATCTGAGAATCTTTCCTAATACTTAAGCCAAAGGGTATGGCTAATAATCTGATGGCTAGCAACAATACAAATTTAAAGAACTAAAAATGAACATGTCATTTTAAGAATTCTAGAAAAATCAATAAAACTTAGAAACCCAAGTAACCAAAAGTTTCTAGAATATGAAAATGAATTTGTATTAGAAACATGTAAATACTTACCCTATGTTTATGTGCACCAAAAATTTTTTGTGACACATTAGTGATTTCTAATGATGCATCAAAATACAAAAGCAATTTTTTCCCTTCTCTTTTACCAATTTTCAAAATATTTTTCAGAATTATAGTCAGTAGCTTCTTGGATTTTCTCTCTGTATACACACACACACACACAAACACAAAATCACACTGGTTACTTTACACTCATTTCTATGACACCACTCTTTAGGTGTGCTATAACTGAGCAAAGCATACAGTGTATTAATAAAAATAGACATAAGTTAACTTTTAGGATTTAACAGTATTTAAATTAGTTCTAATAGTATCTATGTAAACAAAGTCAGTTCATTTAAAAAAATTTTTAATGAATTTATTTTTCAGAGCCTCAAGTTTCCTGATCTATAAATTACAGGGTAATACAATAACTAATCAACTAAAGCCTGAATACATTCTAGACACCAGCAGGTTCCTAATAAATATTCCTTGAACACTTCTGAGAAAACTATTTTCTTAATTTAAAGGAAGCAAACAAAAATAGCTAATTCCTTAAATAACGATATTTCTGTGCATCAGCATCTGTTCAAACAGTTCTATCAAACCCACGGTTACTACAAACACGTCGATAGTAAACAAATAGCATGTGATAAAAACATGAGTGCTGGGAAATTGTGAGGTAAGAATACAATGCTCACCTTCAATGAATTTATCAATCCCGAGGGAAAAAAGACCATAAATGCCATTTCATAAGAGACATTCACCTCCCTTCCTCCAAGAAGTCATCAAAAGATGACCTGGTACCCAGAGAACATGCCTGTAATATGGACTCATGGCCACCATGGTCCTGACCCACCTCGAGTGGCACATTCTTTTGACTGAGAAGACTCTCCACTTGCCCCTGTGTCTACTTTTGGGCACAGGGAAAACATCTTGAGGGAGAAGGACCACACCAAATGGCAAAATTTGTCCCTACCTCAGGAAAAGCTTTGCTGGCCACTCAGTGACCTAACCTAAAGGACAAATGTCCCACCAGGCTAGAATACTCTGATTCTTGGAAGGCTAACCCAAGCAGAAAGTGTCTTACTTGCGTTCACAAGCAATCTGTCATGAAACTTTCAAAGTAATGTCCTTTGACTGACTAAGAGTTACTGACTACTTGAAGAGGGTGGCAACACTTTCTAACTCAGTGCCAGTGGGTTCTTTTGGGGAAAAAAAAAAAGTCACGAGTTTCAACATTAAGTCATTAGGCTTTAGAGATGAAGATTCCTTCCACTTAAGATAGTCAAATTCATACAAACAAAAAGTGGAATGGTAGTTACCAGGGGCTGGGCGGAGGGGTGAAAAGGGAGTTATTTAATGGATATAGTTTCAGTTTTGCAAGATGAGAAAAGTTCTGGAGATCTGTCTCACAACAAGGTGAATATACTTAACATTACTGAACTATACACTTAAAAATGGTTAAGATGGTAAATTTTATGTTATGCATTTTTTACCACAATACAAAAAGAGAGATTGGGTGAGAAAACATTCTATACTATTTTGGAAGTACAAGGTTCTCACACTATACATAAAGGGGTATAATATTACTTGAACATACACACTATTAGGTTAAAGATGTATCAAATAAAGTCTAAATCAACCACTAAAGAAAGCAGTATAGAGCCAACAAAAGAGATGCAATGAAATTATTTTAAAAATCAATAAATATGAAGAAAAAGAAAAACAAAGCAACATGGCAGGTAGAAAAAACAAGAACTAGATGGTAAATTTAAAGTATAAGAATAATTACATTTAAAAGTTAAAAATCACATTTAAAAAACAAGATCTGCTACATGCTGCCTACAGGAAGCCCAATGTACACGTATAGATGACCCTTAAACACACATAAAAATAAGTTTAAAAAATATATGCCACGCTGTAACCAACGCAAAGCTGGAAGGGTATACACGTATATGTTAACGTTACATAAAGTATATTACAGAGCAAAGAATATTACAATAGGCAAAGTAGGGTCATTTCATAATGACCATTAAGAAAATACATAAGCAAGAGACTGGGAGAAAAATACTCATGGAGCATATATCTGTCAAAGAAGTGGCATCTAGTAGGTGTAAGAACTCAAAAACTGAATAGAATAAGCCGTCCAGTAAAAAAAATGGACAAAATACTTAAATACTTCACAAAGGAATATATATGAATGGCCACTAAGCACAGGAAAAAGTGTCTAACATCAACTGGCCATAGGGGACTACAAAGAGGAACTATCATGATATCCCACTACACGCCCACTGAAATGACTAGCGTGTCATTTTTGATACTTGAATTTATAGTGGTGCCAGTCTGCCAAGTTGTCTGATTCTGTCCAGTGGTGTTACACAATTCTGGGTGTATGAGTGGATAACTGAGATATTTGGACTTAATCGTGCAAATAGGATGGATGGGCAAGAGCCCTGAACATATTAACGAGAAAGTGATTGTTCATGGGTTTTAGACTGGACAGAAAAGGCTATAAGCACAGGAGGGAGACAGGAGGTCGTGAAAGGGGGGAATGTAACACATTTAGGGTGATAAACAGAATGAAAATGTTGACTTCACTGTCATTAGCTTATTTTTTCCCCCAGAAAGCATGCAACTTCTACTCCATATCGTAGGCATCAAGAAGAGACTTCTAGAAAAGAGGATCAATACCTTCAATGCTGTATGTTTGTACTTTATCCTCGGGCACAGTGACTGCTTCCCACTGATGATCCTTAAAATTTAAAAACAGGTTTTGACCATAAACAAATAATTTATTCCTTCTTTAAAGTTTCTTTGAACACTATTTTTCAGTTATACAAACAATAATGGTTATTCATTACTAAGTGGTCAGTTGATATAACACAATTCTTGCTCCATCAACGGACTACATAATACATTATACATGCCACATTTAGTCTATTTGTTCACTCCTACATGGAAGTAATTTTATGGTTTCCTATTCTTGACGAAAAAAGAATGTCCATTAATATTTGAAGATAACTTTTTAAAATAAAAGTTACCAAATCCTATCATTTTTTTCTTTGAAATATTTTGTGAAAAATACATTTCTTAATTCCTACTTATTGTCCTCAGATTCAAACACTGAATGTACATTAATAATAAACTAAAATGTTTTTTCTCTTTCAAGTATTTTCATTGAAAATCTGTATAACTGAATAAAATATTGAATTCATGAAAAAGTCATAGTAAACATTAGATGCCATTCCTAAAAAGATGGGATCCTAAAACTTCCCAGTAATCTTGTGAGAAAAATAGATCCAATTTTTAGTTGTTAAGGGACAACTCGTTCTCATCCTACAGAAATTATCCTTGCTTGAAGCCAGCCTGCGCTCCGATGGCCCCCGCACCGGGGCAGCCCTTTCCGCTAGAGGCGCTGACTCCCGTGCCTCAAAAGCTCCGGGTCCGGAGCAGGGGCCCCAGTCATCCCTCCCCAGCGCTCTGAGCGGCTCTCCATTTCTCCGTGAAAGACTCGCTCCTTCGAGGCCCGTACAATGTGTGCCAGGACCTGCTGGTTGGTATCATCTAACTTCGCGATGACTCTCCTGTATATGGAGGCACCTGGTTCACTGCCAGCCTTTAAATTTTTTTTTTTATTATGGCAATTTTCAAACAGATTTTTTTAAAGTAGAAACCATAACATAACACACCCAAAATGTGTGTTTTCCTAACTCCAACAGTTGCCAATATACTGTGCCCCACCTGTTTCGCCTTCACCCCTTAACGCTTCATGCACTACACTCTCTTCCTCTTGGCATCAATTTTTATTCAGCCTCTCTCTCACCCCATTCATCAATTTTAAAAAGCTCTTATCCTTAAAATAAAGCACCTCACACAAATCCCTCCCTTCACTTCACACCACACTTCAGCTACTACTGTGCTCCGTCCATTGACTGGATCCCCCGCTACATATTTCAGCTTTCCAGGAATGCCTCAATCCTCGTCTCTTCAAGGAAACTGCTCTCTCACGGATAACGCTTTTTTGACAGTGCCGATCATTTGCTCTCATGAAAACACCGCCCCCTTCCCTTCTATAACATGACGCCCTTTAATATAGTCTCTTTTGGCTGATTCTTCAAGTGTCCTTCAGACTAGAGTCTCTGCCACCTGTCCTGTATAAATTTGTGTCTTCCGCAGTTCTGTCACCCAGGCATTCCGTAAGTCCTATGATTTTATCATCTCTCTATAGATAGCTTCTAAATTTCTACTGCTTCTCAGTTCTCTTACCTGAAACTCAGACTAGTATATCCAACTGCCTACCAGATATCCACTGCTGAATATCCTGCAAGTATCTCCAAACCAAAACCCTCAAACCTGAACTCATCATTTTTCCCCTACAAAACTCATCCTCCTATGACAGGACCATCCAGTTACCCACCTTTGGTAAATCCTTCCTCTTTTTACTACAAACAAATCACCAAGTCTGCTCAATTCTACCTCCTCTCAAGTTTCTCTGGACTCCATCTGTTTCCATCCATTCCCACTGTAACCTTCCAAAACCACACCGCCATGACTTCTCACCTGGATTACTGCAAGTCTCCTAACTGCTTCTGGTCTTGTCCATTTTTAAACCACTGTTCCCACCAGGAGATCTTTTACATGAATGTGGTCCTTGCCTCTGACTTATAATCCTTCTTTGGATTCACACTGCCTGATTTCTTTCCATTCTCTGCACCAATCATACTACGTATCTTTCAGTTCTTTGAATATTCTATTTATTCTTTCTCTTTAAAAAAGATTTTATTCATTTTATTTTTAGACAGAGGGGAAGGGAAGGAGAAAGAGAGGGAGAGAAACATCAATGTGTGGTTGCCTCTCGTGAGCCCCCTACTGGGGACCTGGCCGGCAACCCAGGCGTGTGCCCTGACTGGAAATCAAACCGGCGACCCATCGGATCACAGGCCAATGCTCAAGCCACTGAGCTACACCAGCCAGGGTTCATTCTTATAATAAATATGGATAGCTATAAATGAGAAAGATGGTCCCCGATTAATGAATCTTACATTCAATGGGGCAAAAACAGATAACAAACAACAAATATAGTGATTTTAAGTATACATAACTACTACAAAGAAAATAAAACAGGGCGGTGTGTTATGATGTGGCTGCGAGGTTACTTCAGACTGAGTTCCCAGAGAACACCTCTACAAGGAGGCGGCCTTTAAGTGGAAATCTACATGGGAAGGAACTAAGACACAAAGATCTGGAGGCAGTTTTTGTAGAAGAACCAGCAAGTAGAAAGCCTAAAATGCGCATGATAAAGAGACAAAAGAAGGGTTTTAAGCAGCCACTCTGTGTGGAATGGCTTCTAGTAAGAGAATACAGGGATAACAGTGCTATTGCTACAGAAACCAGAAGAGAGAGGATTCTAAATATATATATTTTGGGGAAGAAGAGTCTTCCAGCACCTATCTCCAGATCAATATCTGGATCATAATAGGCATTAAATACTTATAAATGCACTTTGTACTATCCCAATCATGCTTAATACTATAATTACTTATTTTCTTGTCTGAATCATTCATTAGACCAAGCTGAGTGAAAGCAGGAACTACATCAATCCAATTCTATCCTCCCAAAATGGAAGTCCAGTTTCTGAAGAAAATCCAGTTAAAAATATTCCTACAAATTTTACAGGAATAAATACATTCATGAAAAATGCCCCAGTTGGTATAGCTCAGCGGACTGAGTGTCGGCCTGCGAACCAAAGGGTCAATGATTTGATTCCCAGTCAGGGTACAGGCCTGCGTTGTGGGTCAGGTCCCCAGTAGGGGATGTGAGAGAGGCAACCACACATTGATGTTTCTCTCCCTCTCTCACTCCCTTCCCCTCTGTCTAAAAATTAAAAAATGAAATAAATAAATAAAATGTATAAATAAATTTTGTTTAAAAAAAAACAACTGTCAGTGCCCCTGAGAAGCAGTGCTAGTATCTGGAACTCCATTTTAATTAAGCAGCCCAAGAAGATACTATAAAATACGAAGAAATAAAGGTGTGTGGCACTCCTAAGAGGCATCTGATTAATGTTCATCTGTGAGAGTTGAACTGGAATAAAAAGCAGGATTTTCTAAGACATCAGCTAAAAGGACTAAAGCCTCATTATAGTATCAGGTGCCGCAATTGGATTAGTAAATGCAGATCAACTCTTACTCAGATTTTGGCAAAGTGATTATACAGTTTGATCTGGAAGTACCCCAAAGTACCAAATATTAAATAGTAGCTATGTGGAAACAAAGGTTCAAGGATTTTCTTCAGGTTAAAAAGAGGTCAGTAGAAAATACAGCACCTACTTGGAGAGTTTGAACATAGCTACAATATTGCAGAGAAGGAAAAGAACTAAAACTCACTTCCAAATACCACCATGAGAGTCACCTCCTCATTATTTTCAAACAGAAGATTATATGTATAAGACCATTTGTCATTATTTGTTAATGTTATTTCTGAGGGCCTCCATATTTCACTAACTGTTGTTTTTTCCTAAATTCAATTCACTTTATTCATATGAATGTTAAATTTTATCTGAGAGTAACATGTAACTTATTTCTGAAAAGCTTATATTAAAAAACTAGTATCAAAATTTAGCATTAATTTTTCTGTTGCAATAAAACATCAGAAATAGTTTTCATTTCTAATTAGTTTGATATGTTACCATGCTAATCAAAATTACTGGGATAACACTGAAACATTAAAATAGCTACAAAAATATTCAATGAATTCTACATTCTTAAACTTAATTAAGACATTTATACATATATATACACAGACATATAAAATAGTACAGAGGGTATAAAACTTACATCATCATCTCCAGCAATGTAGAATGACAGAGACTGGCTCCCAAGATTAAAATCTATCCAGAATTCCTCAAGTTTTTCATCTGATGGTATTTGCAACTAATAAAATAAAGATATAAAAGTAATATACCCTACGCTCTTAAAAGTGACAACAGAGAATTATAATCACGAAATATTTATGGTTGAGTTTTTTCTTTTTTCTTTTTTTGAAAAGAGTATAGCTGGAAGGGAAGGGAAGACAGAGGAGGCGAGTACTGCATTTAAATCGCTTTAGAAAGAATAAAATAAATTCTGCTTAGCCTTACACACAGACATTAGCTAGCTCCAAGCAATCACAAATATTCCAAGTGCAAAAAAATGTTGAAAGTATTAGTTTGAATATATTCATTAGTTTGAATATGAACGATAAATCAATAATGGGCTTGATTAAGGAAACGATAAAATTTGAAATAGTTTGTATTTCATTTATTTTCAACTACAAATATGTCGTGTCATAAAATGTCCTTTAGATGTAAAATACTAGACCAGCTGTATTTGCGATATAATTGTAACTATTTTTAATGTTCTTGCCAATCTGTAATCTGTAGTTCACTTGACCCTTGCATCAAAATTCATTCAATAACTAAAACATGTTAAATTTAAAACTTACCTCATATTTATCAAGAAATGCTGATAAACAAGGAAATGTAAAGACCCTGAAATAAAAAGTTTGAGGTAAAGAAATGAATTACTAAGGCTTTACAATAGTACAAGCTTAACTAGCCATGGAAATCATGCCTAGCATCAAAAGAAAACAGGAAGTGGTCATAACAATGAAAGTAAAATTGTATCTCCTTCCTTATGATTTTTCGAAAGTTTAATGAAAATTTGTTTCTATAGAGAAAGGATATTACTTTGAGGCCACTACTCCACCTCCCATTTTGACAGAAGTGACCATATTACATTCCACACTGTCGACTCTGGGCAGAGGTTCCTATTTTAGCTTTTACTATTAATACAGTGAAAGTTCCCATGGGACTTAGATAGGAAAAGAAGAGAACTGAATAATACTCCTAGTAAAAATGGCTGAAGTCAGTGAATACTTCCTTGGTTAGATACGATTTCAAGTACTACCATATAATTATCTCCCTTAATCTTAACAACGTTGAGTAGGTATTATTAGTATTCTTACACTGCAGCTAAGGAAACAAGAGGCAAATAAGGTTAAATATTCTGCTTAACGTTAGAACAGGGGGAGAGAAACTGATTCAAATCCAAGTACACTATGACCCTTGCGCTTGTCCTCTCCCTACTGTTCACTTCCTCAGTAGGGAAAGTAAATGTGAACTAAGCCATCCGGTGTGTCCTGAGCATCTATAAGGTGCCTGACACTGCAAATATTCTGTTCTTCTGTCACTATCAAAGTGATAAAAATTTACATCACCTATCCTTACATGCTCCTTCCTGAGATTAAATAATCTGCATTAAATTTACCTTCTCTTGTCTCCAAGCATGCCATTTACAAGGTTGAGAAAAATCCTGCAGTCCTAATTTTTTTAAAAAAGAGAGACTTTTAACAAACCATAGTATTTTCAAAAACTAGTATCAATTTTTTATTTTTATAGTACTTACTGTTTCAAATTCAGAGTCCTTAATTCCTTTAAATGCATTAGCAATAAAATCCATTGAAAACCACTGACATGCCAGTTCTCGTCTTTGTTTTTCTGTTGTTATTCTACATAAAGCCTCTACGATACCTACTTGTAAGTCGTAATCTTGAAAAAAAAGTTAATGCATTATTTGAAATTATAAAAATTAAGTTTATAAAAGTCAATATATTTTATAAGGTACTTGAAAAAGCAAGAAAATATTAGTGCAATTTACTCATCTTTTGCCATTTTCCTCATATGAATTAGAACTAGCTCATCATTATAGAAATGAATACAGCCCAAATAACAAAACAAATTTACTAACATAAGTAAATACTTTTTAAAGGATATTTCAAAAGAAATTCCTAAATATTCAAAGACTGCCATTTCATTGTTGTTAAGAGTTGTAAATTGTAAAATAACTCATATAATAGTCTATAAATCACAGAATCTTTGTTTTCCTTTTGTATAATATGATGTTTAAAGTTATTCCAAAGTACTTTAAGTCAGTGGTTTATTCTACAATATAAGTAAATCACTACATCAAAATTTTCTCATATGAAACTTAGGGAGAAATTTTTGAGTTTTTTTATTAAACACATTATTTAAAAATAAATCTATCAATCCCAAGAATATTTAACCTCCTAACTTCATAAAATACCATTTGAGGAACTTCCTAGCAAAAGTAATTCAAATCCATTGGAAAATTAAGTTAATATTCATAAATCTACTATTTAGGTGCAAATTATATTTAACAACTCCTATTGTCATGCTTAATTGTTATTTCAGTCCCACAAATATTTACCATTTGATTACTTATTCAAGTAATTAAAATTGCTTGACTCTATAGTTTATAATTCCCTCGTATAATCTCACTGCATTACAATGTTAATATTCTATTTTGACTAAAAAGATACTGTCTATTAATAAATTTGTAATAATTTCAAATATAAACATTTTGAAAAGAACTTACCTCCAGCATCTAAAATCCTTTTTCCCATACTGTTCCTATGAATCAAAATAACAGATTATACACTAGACTAGTATCAATTAAATAGAAAATCCATATGTTGGAGGGGGAACTTCACTAAAATTTACAATAGGCTAGTATCACAAGCTTTTGCAGAAAATATATCCATAAATTATATTAGAAAGCTAAAACAGTTTTATCAGTTTTAATTATTAATGCAACTCAGTTGCCCTATTGCCTTATAAAACATCCTTTAAATTCCTGACTTGAACCACTAATTAAAGCAATATAGTACATGTAATTACATGAGAATTAACATTTCTTGGGTGAAGAGTATCTTCCTGGCATCTTGAGGCATTTTGTCAAGCATAGCATTAATTTTTTTTAGAGTCTAGAAAAGAAAAAAAAAAAAAGATAATCCTTAAGTATTTAGAAACATATTCTAGGTACATAAACTCAGAAACCTTTTTTTTCTTAATCATAGCATTTTATTCAGGGAACGGAGAAGGGCAGAGGAAAGACTATGAAGTATAAAATACTTAATGTAAGAAATATGAAATACAATATCAAAAAAAGGATGTACCATGATTTCTATACTTAAAACAGTTATATTCTTCACAATATGACATGTTTATTGTTACTTTAAGAACTGGGAAGGCAAAATATTACCTTATGAATATTGATTTTTATGGTTATACAAATGTACACACATCTATATACTATTACAGGTTATTTTAGCATTTAAATACTTAAGAACTCCTAATGTCTAAATGGTATATTTTCATATGAACTACAGTATACATAAACCCATACAGTTATAAGTTTTCAATAAATATTAGGTAACATTCATCATGTCAGGCAATTAATTGTTCAGATAACATATATATACTACATGATAAATAATTTAGTGCCACGATAAAATGATTATCTGTTTGATAAACTGCTTCTAAATTTTCTTCACTTTCTCACTTTTAGGTTTCAAAAGGAAATCTAACAAATGACTTTACCTCCTGCTGAATGCAAATATTCCCTGTTGAGTCAATGACCAGGGCACACATTCGAGGCACAAAGCTTTCCATTACTTGTTTTTTACCTGAATAAAAGTGTTACAATTATTGATAAATGTGTATTTTAAATTCCTTTAAATGAGAAGCTTCACTGCCATGAGTTACTATACAGGAAGTACTAGTTCAGTTTAGAAGGCCCACATGACTGGCCTGGGCATCAGGAAGCATAAAATTCAGTCCTGGTTCTGCTACTAACTAGCTATGTGGCTTTGAATAAAAAAAAGCACTCAACAGATATGACTGATCACAATTCCGGCAAAGGAATCCAAATCCAGCTTCTCCTTTCCGGCACATAAGGCACTTTTGTGGACGAAATAAATATAATTCAAAATGGAAGCTTCTATACTGAGGTTTTTAGAAAACTGGACTCATTAATAGTCATACTCAAAAACTCCATAATAGCCATCAGTATCTCTCCAACTCATGAAAATCAAAATATCTTCAGCTATTTCTAAGAGTCAACCCTATTCTCAAAGACTAGGCTTTATCAATACTAAACATATTCAAAGGAATTTTCCACATGGTTATTTCATAATGCAAATTTAAAAAATAACTTTAAATAATGGCAATACAGTAACAGAACCTTACAAAGTGACCACACTGTTAAAAAAAAAATAAATAATCACTTGATTAGGGGAAAGATGATAATTTACTTTAAAAAAAAAAAAGCCTGTTGGATCACTTTATAGTCATTGATGGTTTAAGACTGTTTTCTCCCCTAAAAATGTAAGATTTCCGATAGATTGTTATGCCGATCACAAATAATCATTGAAAAAGTAGCATTAACTACTATTAAAATAGAAAGTAATTGATCTTTAAAACTTTTTGGCTCTGAAGGCAGTAAAAATCAGCTGTTTCTTTATTTATAAATAATTCACCAGCCTCAATTACCAATTCTAGGTAATTCTTTCTCAAGCAACAGAGAGATAAAATAACTTGGACTGACTGCTAACCACAAGACACTGACTAGCCATAAGTGAAAGGAAGAGTTGTAACATGTTCTACATTCTCAGTGGACTAATGAAAATTTTGCCCCATTAGCTTAAGGGTTGGCAAACTATGGCCCATAAACTAAACTCAACTCACTGCCTATTTCTGTAGGACTGTATTATTCATTAGCAAGTACTCTGTGAAATTATTTGAATTTATCATGTTTTATTGAACCAACAGCATCAAGGTGAATTTCATTCACTTTCATAAACTCAGTCACCATCAGTTACCAGTGAATGACTTTGGTAAATAGCTTACACTGCAGAGTTGATAATGTTTTTCAATGAATTCGTCCCAAAATTACAAGGCAAAAATCACACTATATAAGAAACTTATACTTTAGTAAAGTTATTTCAACGAAACTAAAGTTATCTAAATTTCAAGTAATGCCAAGCTGTTTTCTGTACTTCCTGGGTTGTCAAGAGTTAAGACAAGAAGTGATATCTCCATTCCCACATGAAATTACAGGGGATGTATCTTCTTCAAGTTCCAACTACAGGTCCAGCAGCATTTTTGGACACTGAAGTAAGTGCAAGAGAGAGAGCTCCCTTATGGCAAACTCTAATTGTGCAATTGAGGGGCTTCACCTAGCCTTCAATCGAAAGTGATTAATCCAGAATACAATGACATTTTAAGACACAATGTTAAGAAGAGAAACTGATATAATTTTATAAATGCTTTCCAAGTGATGAACATGTTCAATTAAAAATCATGCTTACAAATTGATATCAGTATTTGTCATCTGTATGAAAAGACATTTTCTAAATCTCCTCACATATAAGCATCAACAGATGAACATTTGTAATCAATTTTGACAACAGCAAAAACTGACTCTGAACCTGAATAAGTGAAATGTCATCCCCTCAAAAGAGTTCTATTTTCCTTATTAATATACCTATATTACAAAAACATTGTACTCAATTATTATGTTTTGAATTACATCGAAAAAATATTTGTGGAAATTTGTTTCCCTTCTTGTTATCCTCAACTTTTCTTGGCCACAAAACCTAAAATATTTACTATCTGGCCCTTTACAGAACAAGTTTGCTGATCCTGAATTAGACAATGAATTCCTAATATTAGGAAAACGCTATGATAATTGCAAAATTATACTAAAACTCTAACTGCAAATTATTGTTCCACAGACATAAAATGTTTATTATACCTTCATCACTGACGTCATATATGACCTGAAAAGTAAGTGAAAATATTTAATTTATAATTTACTATCTTATAAACCATTACAAGTAGTATTAAAATACCAGATTAAATTTGAACTCACCACATAATTATTTAACTTTTATATACTAACTAATTATTTAATTATATTACTCAGGATAAATGTTTTATACAGTCTGAACAGGTAAATCCAACCAAGTCACAACCAATCTTTCAGTGACTTTCAGGCTCAAGGCACATAGAACACAAATTGTTTTTAAATAAACACATGCTTCATAATTTCAGTTAATCAATGTGATTTTACCATCAAAAGATCAAGTAAGTCTTCTATCATATTCGTAAGAGCTTCGTCTTTTGAATTTCCTCGACTCAGAATTATCTCCCTGGACTTTTCAAACCAGGCAACCATGTGAAGAAAAATGTATAGACTAGTCACTTAGAATTCAATTTTGAGAATATACTTATCTATCTTACCATAAATAGTAAGCCTAGGAACAAAGAAATAACAAAAAATAAAAATTCCAGTATTATATCAAAATAAACTTATGCTTTCAAACATCATTATTGTTTTGTGTTTTGGTAACTCACCATATTTTCCCGTTGCTTAAATAGGAATGAATGAAGTTAATCCTAATTCTAGGATTCCTAAAGGAATAGAAGACCTTTATTTCCCCCTTTAAATACCTAGTCCAAGCACATTCAAATAATAGGTGAAAATAAATGATCACAAGTTAGATTATTTTAGCATTGTTATTATGGGAAAAATTTTGTTGTTTTTTACTTTCAATTAATTCAGATATTTGAGTGTAAATGACATCTTAGACACCCTTCTTGGCACTGGGTATGTAGCAATGAAGAAAACACAAAAATCAATATCCTACATTCTAGCATGGCAGACAGACAATAAATATTAAAAAATAAAGTCAGATAGTGACTAAGATGAGCTAAAGAAAAAAATAAAACAAGCAAACGCCCTGAGAAGTCTTGCGACCCAGAATTCACATGATTATCAAGGAGCCTGTGCATAGTTTCCTTGTGATCTTTATCTCTGTAACATATACTTCAGCTTACACAGATAGTTATTTTACCTCCAAGTTTTATATAACATCCCTATATTTACTTTGAACAGGTGGAACCATTTGTTTTATTAGAAAGCACACCTTTAATCATATTTCCCTCACATGAATGTTATATATTCTATACTTATCTTTTGGACTAGTCCTTGTTTTATCAAAGTTAGAAGTCCAGATTGCCCCAATATACTGATATTTCTGCCACATCTTCCAAAAGAAATTAAAATAATTGAAACAGTTTGGATATCCTTTCTATTAAGTTCCTAAAATGAAAAGCATACATTTAAACATCTGTTAACACAAAATAGTATGGAAATGGCATTGTGCTAGAAGTTTTATAATCCTCACACATCCTGAAAGTTAGCCATTATTGTAATCTTCAAGGATAAAGGGCAAAGATGTGGTTTAAAAAAAGCCTAAAGCCAGAGAATGACAAACTCAGTACAAAAATGCAGAGCTGTATAAATTCAAGAAACTTTAGACTATGATGCAACGTTAGCCTTCCAATTCTAAAAAGTTCCATGTATCTAACAGATACAAGAAAGCAAATCTCAAATACTGATTTTCAATAATCACCTATAAATTTCTCACCTATAAAACTGCCTTACATATGATAAATCAAGTCCAAGGTTTTGGATACTTTTTAAAATATATTTGTAAGCACCAAGCATTGTCCATAGAATATAAAGACTATGTCGATAGGTTATTTAAAAGGTCAAGTTATTTATTTTGACATTATTTTCATTGTATTTTTCCATTACTATTTATTCCCCACACTCTCTCCCTCCTCTCCCTCCTCTCCCACACCCCAATCACCACACTATTACCATGTCCATGAGTTCTTTCTCTCAAGAATAGATCAAGTTGTTTCAACTTCAAACAGGTAAACTACTTTTCCCCAACAGTAACTCTGTAAACACAGCTCTTTGTATACTGTATTTAGAAAATGGTCCAATATGCTATTTAGAGCTCATCAAATAAAAAATTTACGAAAGGAAGTGGTAGCTTGTCAAAGCCTTTTTATTCATTTCTTTCAATGGAATACTTCTTCCTTGAAAGAAGAGTACGATCTAATGATTTTAACAATCATTCACCAAAAAATAAATATTTACCCTGCATATAAGGTCATCCAACTTGTGGAAAAACTGTTTGCTGCATTTAATCTTCAAATCTTCACAAATATCAATTTGTAAAAGTGTTTTCAAAGGCCTGAAATCATTTTTTCTTAAAGCATCATCAATGCATTTTTCCAACTGCTAGAGAAATACAGCACATATATTGAATCAAAACCAAAATTAGTCACCTTAAGCAATCTAGTAATTTGACTGTTGTTTTCACATGAAAATTCTTGAAAGAGCTTTTACAATATATTTTTTAATTGCCCACTCTTATATTTGGAGTAATGTAGTTAATTAAGTTTCTTTGACAAGACTCTATATAGGAAAAAATGTATTTTACTAATTTTCCACTTCATGTCTTAAATTGGAAAGTCATCATCTGTTCAATTCAACAAAAGCCTGTTAATGAAAGAAGTAAAATAAACTTTGTAGTAAGTAATCCATAATACCATGGATAAAGCCCTAACGTATTTTTCAACTTTTTAATGAGATTTAAATAGTTTAAAAAATGCATAAAGACAGGTAAAAGCACCACTTAGAAACTATATCCACCAGTATGACTTAAGCATTATATATATATATATAAATTTATTATATTACATTTATAGTCATATGCCACATGACTAGGTTTAGGTCAACAACGACCACACACAAACACGATGGTGAGCTCATAAGATAATGGAGCTGAAATGTTTCTGTTGCCTAGTGACATCATAGCCATTGTAACCTCATACAACAGCACATGACTCACATGTCTGTGGCAATGCTGGTAAAAACAAACCTACTGCACTGCCAGTCATAAAGTCACAGGACATACAGTTATGTACAGTACGTGGCACTTGATAACAGTAACATGTTACTGGTTTATACATTTGCTACACTATATCTTTTATCACTATTTTAGAGTACACTCTCTCTACTCACAGACTTCTGCTGTAAGAGTGCACCATTGCGCCTGCAGTAGCTTCATACATCTCATATTTACTACATCTCCTGATTGCATTATTTTCTCTCATGTTTGACTTAATCTCACGTTATTTTATAAATTTAGTTTAGCCTAAGTGTGCAGCATTTATAAAGTCTACATTAGTATGCACAGGAATATCCTACTTACTGATCACTAAGGGCAACTTCAATTCCTGCAAGCCCCACTCAGCGCCTTACAGAGCTGGACCATCTTCCGTCTTTTATACCAGGTGTTCACAGTACCTTCTCTATGCTGAGATACACTAATGCCACTGTGCTATCATTGCCTTAAGTATTCAGTAGTGACATGTTATACAGGTTTGTAGCCTAGGAGCAACAGGCTGTATGTACATGCCACACAGCCCGGGTGTGTCGCAGGCTGTACCATCTAGGTTTGTGTAAGTGCACTATGATGTTTCCACTACAGAACTGCCTAATGACTCATTTCTCAGAAAGCACCCCCATCATTAAGCAGGGCATGACTGTATAACCTTTACAAAATCTTCCATCCCTAGTATTAACGTAAACATTATTAATAAGGAATTTTCATACTACAATCAGGTCACCAGACTTGGGGGTGAACTGCACAGAGGTTAAATAGCTAAAACTTACTCTTTACCTAAGTGAAGTATCTTACACTTTTAAACCTTGATATAATAATATCCAGGCATAAGTTTTACACATGAATCAGTATACTATTCTTTTCAATGTAAAAGATATATATAGATACAGATATATGTAATTAGCATCTACACTTTATGTACTTTTAATATAGATCTGAAAACAAATCTAATGAAAAAAATGAAAGGATAACATTTTAATTTAAATTATTCTCCTCTGTCCACTTCATAAAAACAACAAAGCTTGTCTTCCCAAAAATATAGCACTTAATACCTGTAAGTAAACAAAAAGTGATTTTAGGAACTAAAATACTTGCTTTTGGTCCAGAACTACATACCTGGAGATCTGGTCGTACTGGCATTTTTGACTTATTTTAAAATGGCAGGTCAAAACAAACACCTATAAAAGAAAACATATACTTTCTGCATCTTACAGTCTGTTCTACATATTTAGTTTGAAAATCTTAATACTGTATGCATAAATAAGCATTGCTGCTTATACCAAAGGCAATAAATATTGTTTCTTCGAGTTCCTTGCTGTCTATGAAATTACTCATTTGAATCTGGCCAAAGAAGTTTCTGGAGAAAAGCCTGAAGATCATTTATTCGAGTTTTTTCTTTTTATGAATTATTAAACACACCAAAAGCCCTGCTTAAAGTTCACAGAACTAGTGAAAGAAGACCAACTGACATTTCCCTCATCCAAGGTTCCTGCTGTATTTGTTCCAACTTGGAGGAAAACAGAAAAATAATCTTGAATTAATGTCTAAATGATATTCAAACTTGAAATACAACATTTAAGAAGGGAAGAATATGTGACTATATTACCAAAGAACAGGATACATGAGAACACACAAAAATGCAATGAAAGCAGTAAGAAAAAGATAACCTAAGCACATTTTCCCTTTAAAGGAGAATGGAAACAGGAAACAATAGGGTTACATTAAGCTCCATCTCTCATCTTAACAAAAGTATCCTAAACTTCCAGTGCAATTTGGAGGTTAGCTCAATAAAGGAAAAGAAATAATACAATCTCTTCTAGATATCACGGCTAGAACTATTTTAAAAGAATCTTTACTATATAACAGAGTCACCAGGAAATCCAACAGAGAGGCAATTAATTCATTAATCCAAGGGGAATAGAGGGCTGTGTTCCCATAAACCAATAAGAGGCATTAGTCTACTTTCTTAAAGATATGCCAGTGAGAAATTGAAGTCCCAACGAGGCTATACACATAAGGACGGTATAACAAAAGGATGAGTAAAAAAATCCCTCACATTTCCAAAGATTAACTCTAGGGCACAAATTCTGATCCCCAAAGAAACACTTCCTCCATGTATATAAGGAACCAAGTCTAAAGACGGTTTTGCAGCACTGTTTTGAGTGGCAATGATTTAAAAGCATCTAGCTAGTGACAACACTCACAACTATCAACAACTGAACCTAAAAAAATAAAAATAAAAACAAAAACAAACTAAGCAAACAACTAGAAAAGGAACAGAATCACAGAAATGGAGATCACATGGAGGGTTATCAGTGGGGAGGGTGGAGAATGTGGGAAAAGGCACAGGGAATAAGAAGCATAAATGATAGGTACAGAATAGACAGGGGCAGGTTAAGAACAGTATAGGAAAGGGAGAAGCCAAAGAACTTGTGTGTAAGACCCATGGACATGAACTAAGTGGGGGTATGCTGGTGAGGAGGGTGCAGGGCGGAGGGGAATAAAGGGGAGGAAAAAAATGGGACAACTGTAATAGCATAATCAATAAAATATATTTTTAAAAAATCTAGCTAGGATTTGGGAATGAGAGGCGGGGTGAGAAATGAACAATTAGATGTGGTATACGTAATCAACTTCGTGAACATAACAGTTAAATAAACTGCCCCAGAATTTTAGATATTTGTAGTCAATTTTGAGTCATTAAAAACGTGTTGCCAGCCCTGGCTGGTGTGGCTCAGTGGATTGAGAGCCCGCCTGCGAAACGGGGCCACCGGTTAGATTCTCAGTCAGGGCACAGACCTGGGTTGTGGGCCAGGTCCCCAGTAGGGGGCGCATGAGAGGCAACCACACATTGATGTTTCTCTCCTCTCTCTCCCTTCCCCTCTCTTTAAAACTAAGTAAATAAAATCTTGAATATAAATAAATAAAACCTTTAAAAGACATTTAATAAGATTTACTTATTCAAAAACAAATAATATGTATTAGTAAAACAATTTATATTAATGTTCATTAACAATTTTTATTTTACCTTAGTATAATTTTTAAAAATATTTCAGGGAACTTTAAACAGTTTTGTACTTATTTCATGTTTTTGATAGCAAATATATTCAAGTTAATATATTTTAAATGATTACATATTGTTTTAATCCTTAACTCATAGTCAATAGAACATAAAATAACAGTCTTGATAACATATTTACTGATTTTACTAAAATGAAAAAAATATGGTATACTAATTTCTGAATTATATGTCATTATTTTATTACTTATCCAAATTCACAGTCCATCATCAAATATCCATAATAAATGTATTCATTTATCTTTGATATTTTCCCAACACTCAGTCATAAAAATAGGTTTACATATATTTTTCTACCTTGAAGCAATGAGGGCATATTTATGAGACTGAAAACTAGAACATTTTATTTCACAATTTTAAAATGTTAAAAACTTAAACACATTGCATAAATAAGTGGAACAAATAGATAGCTCTCCCTACTTCCCTCTCTAAAACCAATAATTAAAAACAAATTTTAAAAATTCAACTGGATGGCGTTTTCAGAATACACCGGCTAAAGCAGTCGGGGCCTGCACCGGTACTCTTTGCCCGGGGCTGGCAGCTGTGGGGGCGGGCCCTCGCCGCCGGGAGGGTTCGAAGGGTGGTTTACAAAGGGCTCTGAGACGAGAAACATCTGGCACAGACGAATCACTTACGGCCAAGAGGCACACAAAGCTAACACGTCGGTTTCGTCGCCAAGCGGACTTTTAAGCAAGAGGTCAGCGGAAGAAAAGGAAAGATAATTGGCGTCCACACAAGCAGACCTTCCAAAGCGGGGAGACTATAAACAGCCCAGTCACCGCCCCTTCCCCACGAAGGCCGAACTCAACGGAGGCAGAAACGTAGCACTGTGTGCCGGCCACGCAGCCGCCCAACGCGTGCAGCCAGGGGGCAGCCCAGCGCCGGGAGCAAACGAGTCACACGCTCGCCGTTTCGAGCCTCCCTACGAAAGGCTGCGTCACAGCCCCAGGAGCGGAGCGACCCAGAAACCCAGCCCGGAACAGTGGTTTCTCAAGAAGCGGGCAGGGCTTTGGGCCGGCCGAGCAGGCCTCGGGCGCGGGTCTGCTGACGGGGAGAGCAGAGAAGGGAGCAGCGGGAGCCGAACGTGCATGCGCACGCACAAAAGAGGTTAAGGTTAAAAAAAAAAGACCCTCCAACTTGACAAACAGGGGAGGCCCGTCGTTGCCGGGAGCTGAATGCAAGCGGCGACAGGTCCATACGAGGCCCCCGCTACCACCCTAACAGGCGTCTAACATTTTCGGATGTAAATGAGAGGCCAAGCAAGGGCGGCGGCGGGGGCGGGGCCGAGATCAGGGGGCGGGGCCGGGCGGGGCGGGGGGCAGGTGTGGGCCCCCAGCCCTTTCTAGAAGGGGCCGCGCTCGCGCTGCTGCCAGGCGGCGTCGAGCCCCTCCGTTCCCAAAGCCACCCTGTGGGTAGCGAGGAAGGGCCCTGGCACGGCCTCGGCCCGG
This sequence comes from Mormoops blainvillei, assembly GCA_004026545.1. NCBI lineage: Eukaryota > Metazoa > Chordata > Mammalia > Chiroptera > Mormoopidae > Mormoops > Mormoops blainvillei. Next base: position 98,018 of record PVJD01003567.1, read on the forward strand.
CCCCCGGACGCCGCAACGAGCACGCGGGCCGAGCCGGCCCGCGAGGTTTGACGGGCGCGGCCGTCCCGGGCCAGACAGCCCGGGCACGGGGAGGGCTCGCGTCCTCCGTCGCCCCCGACGGCGCTTCTCTTCACCACCGCCGCCCTCGCCCAGGCCACCGGCGGGAGCCCCACGCCCCGCGCGAGGCCCACTCCCTCAGGCCCGGCGCCGCGCCGGCCCGGCCGTGTCCACAACGGCTCCTCCGGCGCCCTCGGACCCGAAGGCCCGCCCGCCCGCCTCCCTCCGCGCGCCCAGCCGTCAGGCGAGTCCCGCCCGCTCGCCCTGCTAAACCTGCCCGCTCTCGGGAGGCGTCCGCGTCGAGCCCCGGAGCCAACGGTCGCCGGGCGTCGAGCCTCAGCGTCCGCTGCGTTATTTGAGCTGGCCCACAAGCGGCGGGAAGCGCTCGTCCAATCGGCGCTATGGGCGGTTGGCACGGCGTCCAATCAGTGCGGCCGCCCGCTGAGCCCCGCCCCTCGTCCGTTGCGTGCGCAGGGCCGCAGGAGGCCCCAGCCAGGGGTGACGCCCCGAGGAAGTGGGTCTCCGCGTCCTCGACGCTGACCTCAAGCCCTGCCTGCCTGCCTGCCTGCCTCGCGGCGAAGGCCGCTCCTCACGGACGCGCCGCTAGAGGAGGCGCGAGGACGCGCGCGAGCGCCCCGGCCGGTCTGCAGGACGCCTGGCAGAAGGACCGGCGGGCCCAGGGAGAGCCCCGAGCTCCCCACGGCCGCCTGGGAGGGCTGGACGCGACGGAGACGCGAGGGCACCAGCCGACCCTGCGAGCGTGCGAGGGCTGCACACCCTTTATAGAGTCACACGCTGCGGGCCAGCAGAGGGCAGCAGAGTCATGCCCGGGCAAGTCTCCCCGCTGTACTCGAGGTCTGACTGCTACGCCCCGCCCCTGACTTCCGGCCAAGACACACCCCCCACCGTCAGTCAAGCTCCCACTCCGCCGGCCACGCCTCCTCCCGATGCCACGCCCCGGCTGGCCCCGCCCGGCAAGGCTGCCTCGCAGCACAGAGGTGGTGCCCGGAGGCTTCGCTGCCTGGGCTTCCTAGAAACAGGTGCCGCCTTTTATTAGCCAGAACCCAAGACCCCTGGCGGAAATTAGGCTGAGACCATCTAGGCGCGGTACTTACAGAGCAGAATCATCGGTATATTACAGGCTTTTTACAATGTCTCCATCTAAACTATCAGTTTAAATGATGAAAGCAATGATGCTGGTTGTGTAAAATATGCAGCAATTCAAAAATGGTTGCAGCACACACACACTTCGAAAAGTAAAACTAGTGATTTCTCACCTTGCCTGCCACTTTGTAGTACGGAGAAATTAGTCCATCTATTGTTTCATGTGTTTAAAAAGCATAGGAATTGTTTACTAAACATCAGTGAACTATCACAAGGAAGAAAAAAGCCAATCACTCATTTTTTTTTCTTACTTGAATTGTTTTAAAGTAGATTTTTAGGTATGGTGTTTGCTGAAAAAAGGTTATCAATCATCATCAAAACTGGCCTCTGTCTGGTGTAGGTCTGAATGCTGACTTTGCTGTTTACCAGCTGTGGGCTTTTAAGGGAATGAGTTAAGCCTCTCTGAGCTCCACTCACTTCAACCAAAAAAAGTGGGGATATTATCTACCAGGTAGTGTGATCTTCAGAATTAAATAAAAGCAAATTAGCACCCAGCACTGTGAACAGGCAAGAGAGGACACCATAAATGTTAGTTTCCTTTCCCTACGTGCAAGGTTTTATACTTGAGTCACAATTTGGGGGAGGCAGACACACACTAATTATTCATACATGTGATTCGATGAGCAGCGTAAAGGAAATGCAGTCCTATCCTATCCCCTACATTCCCCTAGCAGGGGCGTCTGACCTTTCCGTGTCTCTGGGCCACACTGGAAGAATTGTCTTGGGCCACACATTAAATACATTGTGTCACGTAATCACAAAAAAATCTCATATTTTAAGTAAATTTACGATTTTGTGTTGGGCTCCATTCACAGCCATCCTGAGCTATGTGTGTGTGGCCTGCAGGTTGGACACCCCTGCTAGAGCTTTCTTCATGTGACTTGGCACAAACAATTGATTATATTTCACTTTCTTAAAGACATACACAACTGTGCTACTGAAACTGAGGTACCAGCATACCTTGTGTGTGTGTGTGTGTGTGTGTGTGTGTGTGTGTGTATTTGGCAAGGCACTAAATTTGACTGTTTTGGTAAGAACAAGACTTGACTATGAAATGATTTAAACAATCAAGATGTTTTTAACACCTTGTTTCTATGAGACCACCAAACAAAACAAAACAAAACAAAAAAAAAACCAACCACACATTCCAGCTATCACTTTGTGCATATATAATTTAATTTTAGGCCTGGGTGAAATCATCTTAAGTGACAGACAGACATTAAAATATGTTTGGTGAGACAACCCAACAATTTGCACAATCCATTACAACACGCTAACATCTAAGCAATGTAACTGTGTTTCAGAGTGTGAAAGCTCTTGTTAAGCTGAATTTTATCAACTAAGCAAGTATATTTAAGCTTTTAAATTTAAAAAACATTTTTTAAAGGCACGTTAAGGTTCTCTTAATACTGAAGATACAATATTTACTTTATATTCCATGACCAGAATCTTTTTGGTACGTGGCTTTCACATGGATTGTAAGGGTCTCTACATGCCTTTATACAACAATACATTTGGCAGCTAACCTTTGTATGTGAATACTCTAGATAATTGTTTTGCACCCTGGCCTGGGGCCAAGGGCATAGGGGCCAGGGCTTTCACAGGCTTGCTGACCTAATTGGACAGTTTGTTAAACAGGAAATGCAACCAGGCTTCTCTCTCTCTTGCATGTCAATGTAGTGCCTAGTGCTAATAGCTAAAGGCTGTTCAACTTAATCACAATACTTTAAATCAAAATTCTGTGTTCTTAAATCAGAAGGTACTCCCTCTAGGTCAGAAATTTCTTGGAATTTTAAAATCACAAAAGTTGCCATCGTAAAAAACAAATGGGTCAAAAGGCAAAACGCATTCTTTACATGCTGATTTAACAAATGTCAGCAAGCATTAAAAAATTTAAAGTTAATTTGTTGGTGACAGCTGTCACAAAATTGACCACACTGGTTTCGGTGGCCTCGTAACTGAGACGCACAAGTTGGGGGCTTTGTCCCCATGGAGGGCGTTCACACTCCAGCACCAGCACCTGCTCTCAGAGAAACCCTCAGCACCGAAGGAAATCACCCCCTGCCTGGAGCTTTTCTGCAGAGGACACCGGCCTTGACTTCTTGGCTGGAGATTTTTGTACAAAAGAAAAGCATTTAACATTTAAAAACTGGGAAACCAATCCAGAACAATGTTAGAAACTCTCTGACCTGAAGGCACAAATAAAGTTGGCAGGTAGCTGAAAAAAATCAGGTGTGTGTAACTACAATTTGAAACAATTAAAAAGTGTAAGTATTTGTGAATTCTTTTTCCTTAGTGCTCTCTGGCTATTGCTGAAAACACCTAATTCCACCTGGTATCTTGACTTCTGAAAGATGACTGTGGGGACACTCTGACACTTAGGGAGACAGAAAAAGTCATCTTAATCATAAAAAGGCAATCGAAAAGGACATTGTTGCCTGAAATTCTATAGAATTGCTTGAAAATTTTAATAACTTAAGGCAGAGTTTCTTATCATATTCAGGCAGTTTCAAACCTAAACAGAATGGCCTGATAACATGCAGATACACAATTTTCAAACATGTGCAAGAGAAATACATGATGTGAGAAGAGACACTGCAGAGAAGGGGCTGTCTCGCTGGTCTAAAAGGTTCAAGCTTTTCCCTCTCTCTCAGCTGGGATGCAGGGGGCACACGGCCTAACCAGGGCGGCCTGAGCTCCTCGGAATGGTTGTGTGATGACTGATGAGGCATAAATTTCTTGCCTATTAATAGTTTCCCACTGTGAGAGGTCCACAAACATTGGCAGCACACGGGGTCTCAAGTTTTCCTTGTCCCGGGGCAGGAATGCCTCAAGGGACGATGATGGGAGTCACACCGGGACACAAATACCCAAGACTGATTTTTTTTTTTTTTAGCTTATTAAACCCAGAATGTTCCTGAGAAGGCATCCGTTAAAAGTCTCAGCATCACAATAATACTAAATAACCTTCGTTCACAGGGTCCCAATCATGACACATGCAGAAGCGTCAGGCCTTGCTAGCGGGAGGATGGAGGCCTCTCCGCAGCAGCCAGCCAGAGTCTCCCCGGGAGCGCGCATCACTGGCACAGGCTAACACCCAGCACCGCCCCCTGCATGCTACACACTCGGCCTTCCGGCCGCCTGAGGCTACTTTTTATACCAAGTGACACAGACGTTTCAAGTAGATGACAGGATGACCACTGCCGGGGACCTTGCAGCAGGACGTGAGGTCAGGCTTAGGTCTGGGGATGGAGCGTAGGGCAGAGCCATGGCCTCTTCTGTGAGTGCCCTGCTAGGGAGCTGCCGCACGTGCGGTTCAGGTGCCTGAGCGGCTCAGGTGCGCGGAGGCGCCAGGCTCCTGCCCCCGCGGCTCAGATGAAGTGGATCCAGCTCTCTTCGCACTCCCCGCGGGGCATGTGCAGCTCGTGGTTGCGGCAGGTGAGACTGTAGTCGTGGCCATCGTTGTTGTCCCAGTACTCGGCGCCAGCCACACGGTAGCGCAGGGCGAAGTGCACGCGGGAGCCTAGCGCCAGCAGGAAGGGCGGCACTGGGAAGCCAAAGGCGAAGACATCCTCGGTGCCCTCGGAGCCCGCGGGGCCGCGCCACCTGGCCACTGCCTCATGCGCACTGCGCCACTCGGAAAAGGTGTAGCGGACTGCCACCTGCTTCTCGAAGGCCACGTTGCGCACGCGCACCGTGCCGCTGATGCCCAGGTCCGAGCAGGCGACGCGCTCCAGGCACACCAGCTGCCGCCCCAGGCGCTCGCCGAAGTCGGCGGCCTCGATGGGCGGCGGGAAGTCGGGCACCAGGCACTGCAGGGTGAACTCCAGGCTCTGGCTGCTGCAGCACAGATCTGAGTTGATGGCGAGCCGCGACAGCACGTGCAGTGGCACCGACGGGTCGTCGCCCGCATTGAACACCTTGACTTGAGCCAGCTCCAGGCCCAGCGCGTCGGCGAAGCGCACCCGGTGCTGCCGGCTGCAGCCCGGACGGCACGCAGCACCCGAGGCGCCCGCGGCTTTCTGACGGCGCTCAGGGGAGCTGGGAAGTGAGTGCGCCCGCCGCAGGATGATGGGTCGCAGGCTGGGGTCGCAGCCTGACGGCGCGGACGGAGGCGGCGGCGCTCGTCCCGGGCTCCCGGGGGGCCGGCAAGGCCGCCGCTCCGGGAACGCGCTGCCGTCCAGGTCCGAGAGGCAGCTGAGGCTTCGCAGGGCGGTCTTCCGAAACCCCAGGGCGCGGGGCAGGACCGCGGAGCCCGAGCCAGTGGACATGGCCCAGCCGGCCCTCGGGCGATGGGGGTAGGGGACCTCCAACCCCACCTCCGCTACCTTGGCTGCGCCCTGGCCGCGCTCACAAGTCCTCAAGTGTCCGCCGGAACCGCAGCCTGGAGGAACCCCTGGGGCCTGCTGCGCTCTCCCCTCCTCTGCCACTGCGCCCCTCGAGTTCACTACCAGGTCTTCCGTTTCTTGCAGCGAAACCAGAGCTTGTTTCCCAAGAGATGAGTGCTGTCCCAGGGTAAGCCTTTCGGGGCCACCCACAGAGCGCAGGGTGCCAACCTCTTTGTGCCTCCTAAGAAGATCTTACGGGGAGGCTGCGTTTGTGAGGCAGCCCCTCCCACCTTCCCGGTCCGCGACGTTACTTACGGGACTGCAACTTGTTCGGGCGCAACTTCCCTCTGCCCCGCCCCTGGTGACGCCGCCCCGGCGCGGGCTCGCGCCAGCCCGAGGGCAGCCGGGGAGCCCTGCCGAGCGCGCGCCGCCGCGCCCCGCAGCAGCGTGCAGCAGAAGGGCCTCCCGCCCCCGCGCCGGGAAGGAGGGCTGGCGGCCTCGTCACGTGTCCTGCGCGATCGAGAAACAGGTCTGATCAATCTCTGTATGCGTCTGCCTGGCCCGCGCACCTATCGATCGTAGAACGGTGTCTGCACAAACGGAAGACACGGAAAATGCATGCGGCGGGCCCTTGGATTTTGGGTTTCTGGGGGCAGGGAAGGTGCGGTGCGGGGGGAAACCTGGTCTTTCAGGAGCTGGTTCGCAGGCTCATTTTTAGCCTCTAGGCTGGCTAATTCTTTGGACATAGGCACTGCCACTTGGACCTTCCGCCAGACCCAGGGCGCCTCGCTGCGTAGGGAAGCGTCCTGTCCACACGTCACCCACAATGCTTTGCCGCCCAGGACCGCCGGCCGATTCCTGGGGGCGGGGAAGCGGGGAGGGGCGGCGCTGCTTTGGCCCCTCTGTAGATGCCCAGCCAGAGAACAAGACGTGGGGACAAGAGTTAATACCCTGTGATGAACTATGCAGATAACCTTAATCTTCTTTCGGCGCTTGGGGAACATTTCTGTAGCCAGAGTCTCAGACCTCTAGCTTTCTTCTCCCGAGGGAAGCCTGAGCCGTTAGGGAAGCCAAGCCCGCGCTTGTTCCCTGCATCCCGAGGGCCTTGCGGGCACGTATCTCAGTAACTTGTGCAGAAAACTCAGAAACCTAGGGAGCAGTTGGGGCCAGGAATTCTAGAGGGTTCCTTTAGACTGTCCAGAGCAGAAAGAAAACCAAACTAATGAAAGGGGGTTGGTAAAGAACATTCTGTTTATCTAAAATCAATCAAGACTGTGGATTAACGGCATAATTTGTTCGTTGTGAGAGCCCAGCTGGGATTTTTGTCACCATCATGTGTAAGCTGACTAGAAAGTCATAGTATTATTGTGAAAAGGAAGACAGCGAAGTTTCAGGAAGAAAGGAAAAATCTTCTAAATCCCACCTCTTTCTCATTTTATGGAGAGGCAGGGGCTATCACCGAAGAAAGCATTCACTTTCAAATCTGGGCGCTTTGAGGCCACTCAAAACAAGCGGCAATAGCAGCACTGTGTGGTCTGCGCCAACAGAATTTCACGAAGAGATAAGATATGATATGTACTGATATATTTATAGTCTTTTATTGGGTTGATGTGACAGTGAGAACTGACAGGGAGCTTGCTCAACAGAGTTCGAGCTCCATGAGAGCTGACGCATGGCCATAATCTGCCATTTTCAAGGCACTTCTGCCCTTGTTTGTGAATGAATGAAGGGTCGGATATGGGAGCTTTGGAGTAGCGCCCCGCCCTGAGCCCCGCGAACGTCCTCAGGGTGTTATTCCCAAGGAGGTTGCGTGCACGGGAATCCATCCACAGCATTTACAGTAGTGTGATCTTGTGTCCAATATCCACTGTGGAAAAAAACCTGAAAAAACAAAACTGTAAACCTAGGGCAATATCCCCCACTGATATTTTAATAGCATGCAAAGATTTAAAAGCAAGCAAGTGAAAACCAACCCAAGTCTGGAGACAGGGCCACGTGCAATCCATGCTCACTGACTGCTCACTTCCACAGCGCATATCCCCAGAGGGGACCCACAGAGAGAAGGTTAGCCTGGGCCCCGGGCAGGGATCACACACAAATTCCCAATTTGTGAAGCGTTCCGTATTTTTAGAAACAAAGTGTTCCATATTTTTAGAAACAAACTCTTAGATACAGAGAACAAATTGATGGTTGCCAAACGGGAGGGGAGCACGGGGCAGGGGTGGGGTGGGGATAAAAGGGGGAGGGGTTAAGAAACAGACTGACAGTTATAAAATTAGTCCTGGGAACGTAAAGTACAGCACAGGAAATAGAGTTGACATCCCGTATGGTGTCCGATGGGTACTGGGCTTATTAGGGTTGATCAATAAGTTATATAAATGTCTAATTGCTCTGTTGCCCACCTGAAACTGACATAATACTGCATGTCAAATACTTACTGGCCATTCTATTGCTTACAGTTCCGGTGGCAAGGAGTCCTTCCCAAATATAAGAGGAATAAAGAAGTCCCCACCCCAGCTGTCATCACCTTCCAACGGACTGAGCAAGAATATTTCAGACACTGCAGAGAAGGTGATGTAACCTCTGCAGGAGGATCTCGCTTAGATCTGTTCTGTTTTGTGTTTGTTTGCTCCTTGTGTGTGTCCATGGTATTTATTACTGCATGTCTGTTTTTTAGACAGTCCCTCCAACCCTAGATGATGACCAGCCATGCGATTTTCTCAAGAAAGGGAGTAGGGTGAATGAATCTCATCAGAAAAGCGGGTAAACAGTTTCCGTATAACTGCTTTGTCTTGTACAATCGTGTTATCCCAGCCCTTCAGATTGACGGCAGTGTGGCTGGAAAAAGAAATAGTCTGTCCGTGGATAAGAAACACACGCTTGTATTTTTTTTTTTTTTTTTGTCTAGCGGAAATGAGTGAGCAAGCGGTTTTAAACATTACTAGTTGGTAAAAGTTCCAGAGGTCATGATTCTGGCCCTGTTAGCAGAATCTACCATTTTGGGTGAAGCTCCCTAATCATTTTTCTACGTTAGTTTCATTTTCCCTGAAAAGCAAACTGATAGTAAGGACCGTGGATGCACTCCGACAGCCAGAGGGAGACAGACATGTTAACAGTGCTGGTTTCGAGAGCTAAGTATCAGCAGTTCCTCCCTCCATTTCTCAGCATCTCTTGCGCCCCTGGTATGCTATGGGCAACAATTTTATATCCTCCTACTTATGAAGCAAGAGGTAACGCATTTTCAAATGTGCATGTGTGGACAAGTGAGCCACCGAGGTTTCCAAAAAGCTCATTCACCACACTGTTTTCTTTGTTTTTTTTTTTAACTCCATCTGACTTAGGGTATGGAGACGTATTACTGATCTTAGTAAAATGTTATGTCCTTGCTAAATCAATTGAAAAGAAAATATTTTCAGTTCGGATATGAGACCCTGCCTCAGACTCAGTCACCAGGAAAGAATCAGGCTGCAGATGTAAAGCACACAGCCCTTCACCGCCATTCACCAGACTGGCCCGAACCCGGAGTTTTCATTCATACTGTGTCCTAAAACACTGCACGACTGTCCTTTTAAATACAGTGCTCCTGAGTGTTTCCTGCTTGAAAACACTAAGGCGCTTTGCGTTGAACGTACAGATTGTACGTGCCACACTTTTTCATGTTAGGATTTTCGTTAGCTCAGAATCACTGCCCATTACCAAGTCTGCCGAAACTTGCCTTTTACATCTTGCTTATACCTCATTGAAAACAGGCCTCTGTGAAAGAACGCTGTGGATTTCACTCGTTGGTGTTATTAAATGCCTCTCAGCATGAACGGAACAGACTGGGTTCTCTGATTCTTTCCAAACCAGTATTTTTAAAATACCCTCAGTGACCTGGGATGGTCACATCAGCACTTTACGAAATGCTCGCGTCTCCCTTTGGTGCTGGTATTCGATATAAAATAGAACCCCTGCCTGTACTTCCTGCACCTGTGCTAGTTAACATTGCATGTCTTAACTAGAGTGCTGGGTGGAACTGGCCCTGGAACTTGCCAGAACTGCTGGCTCTGTGAGGGCTGGGAGGCCATTGCCTTTCTAACCCTAGTGGTCACTAGAGGGTCTTGTTTCCGGGTCATGGGAGGCAGACCAGCTTTGGCCATCGGTACTGAGAATCGCAGTTTTATTTCTCACAGAGGTATGGATGCTGGCCCGCCTTGGACCAAAGTGCCACGTGGGAAGAGCTCTTCTGGAAAAAGGCAGAGTGGGCCCCCAGTGCCACCCGTACCTGCTGGGCCCGAGAGCAGCCTCGCGGGTGTCTCCCGGCCAGCGGGGGAGGAGCTCGGAGGCCACATCTCCCCAGACGGCAAAGCCCAAGGGAGCCCACCGGGGGCCCAGGGGAACAAGCTGTTTCTCCCCATTCGGTCTATGGGAATCCTGAAAGGCGACGCGGACGACGACAGCGCCAGCGACCTCTCCGACTCTGAGCGCGTCCCCCTCGCTCCTTCGCCGCGCGCGCCTCCAGACCTCCGTCTGCGAGCGGAGGAGATTGACCCGGCCTGCTTCGATCTGGACCTTCGCCCCGGCCAGGGCCGCGCGAGGCCCGGGCACCGTTACCCTGACTTCCTTCCGCCGCCTTGCAACTCCTGGGACCTGCGAGGCATGGCCCTGCTTGTGCACGCGGAGCGCAGGCCCGGCGCCGTGCCGCGCGCACGCGGGCTGCTGGGCAGGTACGTGGACCGGCTGCTTCAGCTCGAGTGGCTGCAGATCCAGACGGTCCAGGGCGAAAGGGCCAAGGGCAGCAAGACCCGCCCACCCGCCGCTCCTGCAGGGCCCCTGCAGAGCCCCGGCGGGGACAGGCTGCCGGCTGGGGCTGCGTCCAGGCCCCGCCAGAACGGGGGTCCCACGGCAGGCCCCGCGCGAAAGAAAGGCCTTCCCCGGGCGCAGGGCCCTCGGGCCTGTTATCCTCGTGAGCCTCCGCCCAAGGCCCTGCAGGTGCTGAGCAGTGCCGGGCCGCGCTCTCAGAAGCACATCCTGGATGTGAGGACCGAGGAAAAGAAGAAATGCAGTAAGAGCCCGCGGCTGCCGCCATGGCACCTGGCCGGCGGTGAGGGCAGCGCCGCCATCGAGAGCAGTGGCAACATCCGAGCCCACAAACAGGCCGCCGCGACTCCGGACTCTGCGGGTGCGCGCAAGGCCTCCAAAGCGCCGGCACAGGCCAATCTTAAGAAAAAGGGAGATGCAAACAACTGTGGTCACACCTCCCTGTCCGGCGAGAAAAAACTCAAGACAAACGGAGGACAGCAAAACACACGTAAATTCAAATGACGTCAGAGATGGGGGACTTTGGAGCCTGGTAGGAGCCTAAGTCTCAGAGCTTCTCCAAACGCGACCACGCTGTGAATTCGAAGAAGTGTTGTAAAAATTGCCACGTGAGGAGTCGACTGGTTCTTTCGTCCACCCTCCCGGGTTCTTTTCAAAACAGAGATGTCTTGCAGGAAGCCTTTCTCCCTGGTCACAGCCTCAAGCAAATGACAGTCCTCTGGATAAAAATAAACCAATGTCTGTGCCATGTGAAGGAACTAAGTGACGACTTTTGGGGGAAGAGTCGTCTCTACAAAACAGCAGGCAGCATGGAGAATGGTGTTCGGGACATTCAGCTACCCCCCGACTTTTCCTACCTGTGCAGGTAGGAAATGCGCCTACAGTTTTAACCGAGTGGGGTGCTAAGCGCCTGAGGTGGCCAGGCCTCTGGGGTCCCCATCATGAGCCCTTCAAGCAGGAGCTCTGTCCCATTCAGTCCCAGGAGCTCGGCTCCTCTTCAAGACAGGGAGCGTGTATTTTGAGCAAAGTTGTTTATCATGAAGCCATCTACTATCCAGAGACCACAGAATCTAATGTTTTCATACATTTTCCTTGATGTGGGTTAAAAAAAAAAAAAAAGGGTATCTTCAACGTGGAGTTGGCTGCTCTTTGTGTCCCCTAAGCTGAGGACAACAGGGTGTGGCCCGTCGGGCGGGGAGGTCTGCGGCGGGAGGTGACATTGATGTCTGGTGGGGCAGCGTGGAGTCCGTGGCGCCCCAGCCCTTCTGCAGAGGTGCCGGGGAGAGCCGCTGCGCAGAGCTTGTAAACAGAGGGCCTATCCAACAGGAACACATGGAGCCGCTTTGAGTGGGACAGTTACTATGTTCCTGATTTGGGGCCTGCGTCCCCCCGCTGTCTGTAGTCAAAACAGTGACCTTTTTAGTTTGCACCAGCAGGATGTCAGAATCCCCCTGGGGGCAGACTGGGCAGTGGAAATGCATGAAGCTGCTGCTTGTCTTCTTAGCAGCCTCAGCCGGCCCTGGGGCTACCTGGCTCTCCTGAAGTCTTCTGTCACTGCAGTTAGGGGACTTGTAACTGGCCCTGGGGTTGTGCCCTGGCGTCCTGCTGACATTCTTGGAATAGCTTTAAAACCTTCGTTTGACTCCTTCTTGCTGTACAGTGTGTTTTAATGACAGTAGCTGATTGTTATCCCTTTAAACGATTATCCTATTTTCTATTATTTTTACACTGTCACGTTTGGGGCAAATGAAAAACGTGGCACTTCTCATTTGAACGTAACTCCCAGCTTGCAGACTTGTCACTCAGCAGGCGGCGTCATCCCAGGCACTTCGTAAATAACAGCATAAGGACAAGGTACACGTAATTAGAATAATGGGCCAATGTTAAATATTAAGGTCCTGTGTTAAAATCTGACTTGCAGTCACACTAAACAATGTATAAAATGCATACAGCAGTCTCCTTCTTCCCAGACTTTAGTTTCAGCAATGGGTAGCCCCCGTCTCACAACCTGTACCTCTCGCCCCACCCAGTTGGAGAAAGCACGCTCTTCCCTGAGGTCTTACACCCTCCCATCGGGATGTCTACAGGCCGTTACTTCCATTGTCCTCAGGGCAGTATCCTTTGGTTCTCAGTATATGAACTGTGTTTTAGGAACATAGAGCTGCTCTTACTTTTCTCCCCGTGCACCCCGAGGGGCGCCCCTTGTATCCGGGGGCGCCTGCTCCTTGTGAGTGCAGGTGGGTTAGTCCTTCATTCGCACTGGCGGCTCACTCCCGATTCTTTCTCTGCCAGGTTTTTACACAATCCTTAGGAGTTGCCGGGCTGATAAACCTCTGCAAGCCCTTTATATACACACGTGCCCCTGATGTCGATAGCAAAGGGTCCGCGTTCTGTTGCTGCCTGTCTGAGTAGCGTGCCCACCTGTGTGGTTGCTCTCGGGGACCCTGCAGGGCGAGGCCCTCGTGCTTGACTTTGCTGGCCTCATGTGTGTCTGAGCTGAAGGCCATGACACTTAAACTCAGAGATGACACCTCAAATGTCACATTTGTTTCTTGCTCTTGAATCGAAGGGCATTGCTTCCTTTGGGGAAGAGTCATAATGTCGTGCGGCAAGGCAGTTTTAAAAGCCTGGAAAAGACTTTGCTTGCCTACGTTTTTCCTCAGGTTGATGGTTTACTTTGACCAGTGTTACTGTGATGGGACCAGAGCTGCTGACCAGGGCAGGTCCCCCAGGAAACATGCACGCAGTGTCGGTGTTATGATTTCTCATGCACACATCTAACCTGGCTCGATGCACCGCACCACCTGCCGTAGACAGAAATCCTGCCGATTTCAAGTAGATGGCGTTGCAAAGTTGAGTCGTGAACTCATTCTGTTCATGTCTGAGCCACCGAGTCTCTTGCTAATCTGGTGATAGAAGTCACTGTGTTTCTAAGAAGTGCCTCATTTCTGGGGAGTTGTTTACATACAAGTTGCATTTAAACCAATTAAAACAACCCGAAGCATAAAAGATAATAACCCCCCAAAATTTAGAGAATGTAGGAAGAATGGCTTCAGGCATAGAATTAGTTAGTGGGGAGAGTTTTAAAAATGTACGAAAATGAACTACACCAGTAAATCTATACCAGTATTATCTACAGTTGTTTATGGTTAGACTGTTTCTCAAAATTTTACTGACTAAACTGGCTGAAGGTTTATAACTGACTTGGCTGGGGTGACATCAGGGGCCTAAGACAGAAAGATGGCAGAGGGTGTCGCCGGTCTTATGAGAGCTACATAAGGAAGAGGGTCCGTAGGGGTTTTCAGGCCTGTGAGGTTAGTTTCCAAAAAGACGTAAGAATTCCTCCCTTCCACGACATTAAACATTGCCTCCTTCCACTTTCCTTCATGCTTCCTCGATCAGTTACGTGAAAACATAAAACTCTTGGAGGTAGTGTGTTCCAAGGTCCCCGAGGGGCATTATTGATTATTTATTCATGTACGTGAATGGAGCGCCATCAAAACAGCCTGAAAATACGCAGCATGTTTGTTATTCACTGTGGGGAACGATTATTGTATGCTCGGTTTTGTATACAATAAAACCGATACATCTCAGTCGCTGTGGATCTGCAGTTTTCCTTCCTTGAGACCCATTAGGTGGTAGAAAGACGCGGTCTGCACTTTTCCGGGTTTGCTTTGCTTTTAACGCAACTCCCTCTCAGGATCTGCCTTTCTCCCTGGTTATTGCAGAGACAGGCCAAGCAGGAAACTCTGTTCTAGCTCCTTCCTAAACACAGAGCGACACCCAGGAGACCAGGGTGGGCTGTGCCTGTCTCGAGTCCCTCTTCCTCCTTTTAGCCCCAGACGGTGTTGGGTGGTTCCAGGAGCAGGATGGGAAGTCAGACACCTGAAGTGATGCGCCGTGCGTCACTTGCATCTTAACTGGAAACATGTGCCCTCTCTTTCCGTGACGCCCCGGCTCTGAGACGGCAGTGTTGCGCGGCCACTGCTCTGGACATAGCGGGAGGCCCTTGGCCCCTCTTCTGAACTCACTTCCCACACTGACATGCATTTTTTCTGAGCCCACCGTACAGTGGCACTTTATAACTTGGGGGCGTGTTAAACAAAATTCAACTGGGTACGTTTTACAGACCTTGGCTTCCTTCGATGACGCGTGGATTGGGCAGCATCTCTTCTAGCAGGGAAAGCAGATGAAAATCCGGTATGAATGGTCTCCCTACACCAGGAAGAAAGTCACATCCTTATCATCGGTGCCGAGCGGCTGAGACCCGGAGAAGTCTACCAAGATTTTACTCATTACAGGAATTCCTCTCTTTCTCCTGTTTCACCCGCCATGTCCTTCCCACCGTGGCCTTTCTGCCCCACCTATTCACAAACGCACGGCCGCGCCACCAGTTCTTGGGTCTCCATCCCTGAGGAAGGCGCCTGTGGCCTGGAAGCCTTGTCTTCGGTAAGTTGGGGAGCGTTTCTCCTGCTGATCTGTCTTCTGACTCCAATTCTCAGGCCCCGAAAGAACCCTAACAGGTGAAGGGGAGCAGAGTTTGCTGCCCCGCAATAGTCCTCTTTGGTGTAAGGGTTACTTTAGGCTGATTATTTTTAAGAGAGGGAAACCGCAGGAGAAGCTCTGCAAACGGAGGAGAGCTAGCCGTCCGCGAGAGGCCTGCCCCATCCTAAGGGAAATCTCCACTCGGAAGGGCGTCCGTCCCGCACCAGGAAGAGGGGGAGACTCGTCTCTAGGAGCTCCTAGGAACGCTGATCTTCAGACAAGGCCTGAAATCTGCCCAACAACCGCACCTCCCGGTACTGGGCTCTCCCGGTCGCCTCTCCCAATCTCGCGAGTCTCCTTTTGTCTTGACTGGAGATGGTATTTAAGGTGAGCTTGGGCTATTTCTGGGGTTCTGCAGTTTCCCTGGGTCTTTCCCATGTAGACGGGAGGAATGCTTGCTATTAAACTGCTGTTTGCTTCTCTCCTGTTTGTATTTTATCTGTCACGGGGAGGGGCTCTAAGCCCAGAACCCAGAAGGGCAGAGGGAAAGCCATCCTTCCTCCCCACGAGGGTAAAGGGAGAAGTTTACCTCCCCTACAGAATCAAAGTCTGCATTTGAACAAGATCCTGGGTGGTTCAATTTTCAGAAACCTGCTTTTCTGGCACTTCAGTGTCTGCAAGTTTGAACTGACTGCTTAGCCAGCATTGCGCCCGCCGGATCCGTCGCCTCCTTGTGCTCTGGCCACTGACAGAGACTCTTGCTTGTCTGTGTCTATTTTCTCCCCAGCCCGAAGGCATTGGGCTGGCTCTGTGCCTCAAGAACCCGTTGCTCCAACAGGTGATCTCTGGCCTCTAATAACCTGAGTGAGTGCGTTGGCTTACGGTCGCCTGCGGCACATTTCTCTCCCATTCACGCTGTCCTATTTTAAACCCTAGGTGTGCCGTGGCCTGGGTAGTGGATGTCAGGGGACCTGAACACATGAACATTCTTTTCTAAGACCTTCAGAGGGTCAGCTATAGGGATTTACATATTTCCAGGCATCTACGCACAACTGAAACGCTCAAAAGGTGAAGTCCCCAGGCTAGTTCAAGTGAAATAAAGCCTGTTCCTCACACTTCAGCCATTTGGTCTGAACCAGTTCTGCCAGCTGGACCACGTAGGCTCCCCCTGCAGTCGACTTAGCTCACTGACTCCTTGTTTTCTTCGCTCATGCCTCATGGTCTCACGCGGTGAGCTGCCGAGTTGAACTGAAGCTGTTCTAATTGCCACGAAAAGCATATATCCTTACCTCAACAGGATGATGCGGGAAGATAAATGCAAACAGTCTCAAATCTCTCTCCTTACCTCCCATCTCCTTCCCTAAAGAAAGCACAAAAACATGTAAGTATAGGAACGACTGAAGAATGAAGTTGCTAATTCTACTACCAATATTATTAGTCTTAGACTGGACTTGCAAAAAGTTGAAAGCACTCCAATCTGTTACATTTGGGCAGCATTCCCTGCCCCCAACCCCCGCCAGCTCCTCATTTATAACTATTAGTTGAACTAATAGGGGGCAAGAGATTAAAATCTCTTGAAGGGCAGTTTCTGGCCAGCGCTTGGTGGCTGACTCAAAGCACTCATACATAAGGAACCACACTTTGTGATCAACCTGTGAACTATTAAAGCATCAAAATGAGACAGAATGTCTTAGTCACTGAAAGTAAATCTCTTATTTGCATGTGAGGTCTAAGAACCTTCAGCTTGTGCGCACACACATGTTAGATATCGGGGTACAATTATACTTAGTAATAACTTGCATTTTTCACCTGGTGTCAGATTCACTTTTCTCATTTTTTAAACCACCAACATTAATTTTAAAATTTTTCACACAGAGAGAAGTTGAAAGAATGACACCGTGAGAACCCACAGGCTCAGGTCTCGGTCTTGTCCGTGGTCTGTCCGCCTGCCTGCCTCTAGTCACTCTGCGGGGCCTTGGTCATCTGTTTTATGTGGTGTTGAAGGCGACCCATCTGGTCGCAGGGCCACGGTGCGGGAAGCACCTCCCCATCTCCAGGCGCACAGCCCTTCCTGGGGTTCTCTCTGTTTGTCTGTTTCTCAACTTTACTTGACATTATTCTGTAAAATTAAACTCTTCTTGTGACTATGAAGACGTGGGACCTTGACTGCAGACTCATGGGACGGGAAAGCGCATTTTGAGGAGACACACATGCAGAGGTTGCCGCCAGGGGAGGCGTGACCAGGAACCACTGAATGCCCCTCCTGAGTTTTCCGTGTCCTCTCCCTGCCCCGTAGCCCACCGGGGCACTCCCGGGACCTGCCTTCCGCTGAGCACACCAGTCCGATTTGAACTACCGAGGCTCCCCCTCCAGGGGCGCTGTCCTCCGGGTCAGCATATTAGGGTTCCCCGGACCCCACGGCCCCACCCCGGCAAGGAGCGCGCGTGGCTGTGCGTGGCCCTGGGGCCCCTCCATCCGGCAGCCCCCTGCCTCCTCCCGGTCCAGGACAAAGGAAAGGGATGAAGGAACAGGCCCATGCGCCCCCCTCCACAGGCCCCTCTGCCAGGCTCCCTGGATCACTTGGGGACAGGTGTCCTTACGTCCCTGCATGCTCGTCCGCCCCGCCTGGGACTCCCCCACCCCCAACGCCTCTCCGCCCCGCAGTGCCGCTGCCTCCGCGGCGGGAAGGAGGCGCCAGGCCGACCACTTTCTCCGTGGACGCATCCTTGAAACACAGAGTAAATGATGTCTCCGGGCTGGGCCCGGGGTGGGGGGACGCGCTGGGCACTTTCCTGTCCCCCTGCCGAGGTCCTGCCATCCCCTGACCCCTCCTTCTCAGCCTGGGGCTACCGTCTTGGCAGTGCACGCGCCCTCCCCACTCCTCATCGCCAGGCGCTCCCTTTGGCTCGCGTGCCAGCCACTGGGGACCGACCCACCAGTCTCCGCACGTGCGAAGGAGGCGCCCGCGGACCCTGCACGGAGGCGTGACCAAACGAGGCCACGCCCCGGTCCCCTTCCAGACCCCCGTCTGGGCCCCAGAGGTGAGAAGGCTGAGCCTGGGCGACAAACTGCCTCCCATACCTACCTCCCCTTCAATCGTCAAGTCACTTTTATCTCACAAGCCATAGATGTCTTCCTGTGTCCTCTTCCACCGAGCTGGGAGCTGCCACCTTGTGGCTGCAGTGCGTTACTGCACCTCCAGGGACAGGGACACTAGACAGGGAACCTTGGCGTCCCCCAGTTCAGTCTCACCTAAGACGCGGGCGGCAGCAAAAGCCCTGAGTCACCAGCGGAGGGAGTCACAGGCTCACCGAGAAGGGTTGCCATATGGGAAACTGCCTTCCTGCTTGGGGATGTTGAAAATTTGGTTGTTTTTAATAGACCAATTTCTTTGCACTTACAGTAAATGTAAAAGTAGAACGCTACACAAGCACCCCCCAGCACCCCTCCCGTACCCCGCGATCTCTGGAGGTCAACACGCAGCCCTTCTTGCTCAGCATTGTCATTCTCACCATCATTCTCCCACGAGCGCCGTGCAACCGGAGTCTTTATTCCCACCACAAGCGTTCAACGAGGCTTAGCTGACCTGATCCGTAAATTCTGAGTGAGTCTCACTGAATCAAGCTTTCCCATAGACTACCGTGGAATAAAAACGTCCACTTTAAAAATAAGCACCAAGTTGTAAATTCAGTAACTTTTATTGTTTCTTTTTATGCACAGAAAATATTTATGGACCTTAGAATTGCGTTGGTTGCCCTCTTCAATAACAAGCTATTAATTTGGATTAAGATCATAGACTGTTCAAGTTGCAATGTGTGGCAGCATCTCGGAGCTAAGGGAGTCCCGTAAGGAAGTTTACCTCCTGTTTCATCTACTGAGGAACTGGTTACTATTTTAATTTGCTTTTTTTATTGATTTAAGAGAGAAAAAGAATGAGAAACAACTTGTTGTTCTACTTATTAATACATTGACTGATTCTTGCACGTGCCCTGACCAGGGATCAAACTTCATCCTTGGGGTATCAGGGTGACGTTCTAACCAGGTGAACCACCCGGCCGGGGCCAGAGCAGTTTACTATTTTAAACAAGGAAATGCGATCACACAGTCATATGCTAAGGTCATCAGCGTTATAATGGGTCTCAGATTTTGCTGTAAACTTGATCACTGCAATCTTAAGTACTGATGGAATAGAATTCCCAACTTGTCCTTTTCTTCCAGAATTCTAATGCAGATACAAGACCCCTGGTGGTACGCGGACCCTCCCACAGGGAGTCTCTTTCCCCTCTCTTCTCCCTCCTTTAATCCCAAACCACAAAGGCAGGTTCATCTAAGCTTAAACGGGGTTTTGGTAGAAAATGTCTGCAAACCGCAGAGCCCTGAGACATGGTTGGGATAAAGATGGTCAGTGCTTCGGAAAGGTAACCCTTCCCCTCCTTCCTTCCGCCCGCCTTTCTTCCTTTAGAAAAGAAAAGGTAATTTCCTCCCTCCCTCCCTCCCTTCCTTCCTTCTTTCCTACCTTCTTTCCTTCCTTCCTTCCTTCCTTCCTCCCCTCTTTTTTTCCTTAGTACAGTTATTTTTCTTGGAGTTCTTTTCCAGTTCTTTTGTTACAAAGGAGGGGGGTTATAGGAAATAGTCCTACACTATCCTGCTACAGAAAGAGGTCGACCATGGGGCATTCCATTGGAAACTTACAGAAACAAAGAAACACGAGCCCCACTTGCCCGGAGAGCTGCTTTCAGTTCCCAGGTGGGCCGCTAACCCCCCCAGCCCCCAGTGATGTCTGTGCGTGTAAGGGCGTGTGGCAGTGGCAATTTCCTCCCCTCCCCTCCCTTCCTAGGAACTGGGCTAGACGTTCAGGAGGTCAAAGCTTAAGGCTCCAGTAGCCCCGCCCAGATAAACAGAGACAGGCCAGGGAGCCGGAGGAGAGGGCTGAGAGCAGAGTGACTGGCACAGAGTGATTGCAGAGAGACAGGGCACACGGTCCTGCTGGAAAGGACAGTGCCTGGCTCCCAAGTGAGACCATAGCCCGGGGGGCCGCCACCTGTAGGCTCAGGATCGGACTTCCAGGGCATCCCCGCCGCCATGGGCTCCAGGGCCCCCTTCTCCCTGTTGTGCCTCCTGGAGCTGCTGCTGCTGCTGCTGCTGCTTCTGCGGGTGAGTGGGGCTGGGACCCAGGACGCACGCGGAGGGCTCTGCGGGGCCAGGGGCGCGGACCGAGTGCGGCCTGGCTGGGGCTGGCCGGCGGGGCTGCAGGGCTCTAGCGTGCTGTGGGCCGTGGGGTGACTGGGTCTTCTTAAGAGGGGCTTTGGGGGAGTGGTGGCTCTGCTAAGGGGACTTCGTGCAAAGCTGCACACACCATTTCATTTAGATTTTTATCAACACGCAAGTCTGCCAAGGAGTCTTTTGGTCACACTTGACGTAAGACTGGGAAAATCTCAATTGTGTAGGTTGCTCGAGAACAAAATGCAAATGGGAAAATTCTGAAGATCTTACTGAGTTATTGAACGATTCGGGAACCGGGCAGCATCTCGTCTGGCAGACAGGAGCTCCCTGTGACAGGCAGAGGGGTGGGACAGGGAAGTTACGCAGGCAAGGAACCGGCTGGGGGAAGATCGCCGTTCTTTAGGGGATGGTGGGGGTCGGCCAGGCAGCTGACCTCACCAGTGCTGACCAGTGAGTGATTCCAGGTTGATTGGGTTAAGAGCCCACTCCTGGGACAGGCTGAAACTGCAGGAAGTTAAGTATTAGGCCTCGGTGTGGTGACATAGGGCCGGGCACAAGTGACTTCATTGGGGTCTACTGTCTCGTTTCTAACAGCTCCCCGCTTTTGATCAGACTCTCAGCCTGAGAGATGTGGTCAAAATTTGGGGCGTTAGGTCCCTCCCGGTGCTGCTCTGCGGTTCTCCCAGCCTCTGCCGACCCTCCGTGTGGGGGTCTCAGGTGTGAGGTCTCGCCCGGCCTCTGCCGGGCTCCCCCACTCCCGGCGGCGGAACTGGGCTACTTAGTTGATCTTGGCCCTCGCCTCGGCTCCAGCTGAACTCCCCTGGGCGGCTGGAAGACTCCCGAAGTCGAAGTCAGGTCCAGAGTTTTGCATCAAGCTGATACGGGGGTGTGGCCCGGGCATCACTTTGGAACTGAACCTTGTTTAGCCTCGTGTTCTTCACCTGAAAAGGGAGTGGACATGAGTATTTACATGACCTGAGGTCGCGGGAGTGAACAAGGGAGGGCTTGGCCTGGTGATAGCTCGGCCAACACGCCCAAGTGTCTCTTTGGTTCTGTTTCTCTAGCCACAGTGGAGGGGTTGGCTCTGTTTATTCAGCCCTCACACGGTGACAACTTACTGCATGCCTGCCCTGGGCCGGACACTTCCATAAGTGCTGGGGGTGTCACAGTAAACAAAATGGGGGAGAAACTCCTGTCTACGGCCCTCACACTCCAGCGGAGCTTTGTTTCTGGAGGGGTGTGGCTTGCGTGGTACCAGCTGCTTGGCGTTGGGAGAACTGCCTGGCTCACTCCTTGCCGTGTGGAGTGGTGTGCGCTTTGGCCGAATTAGCTTTAAGTCACTACCACTTCCTGCCCCCCCCTCCTCTGACCTCCAAATCTGACACTGGGACCCGCGCTGCGGGGAGCTGTCACACCTATGACAGGTTTCTTCTGAAATCCCTAACACCCTCGTTGCTACTCTGATGTGAAGCATACAACAAAGCTGGGGCTCTTCTGCGTGTTTGTGTCACGCATGTGAATGTCATCGAGAGCCCAGGGAGCATCGGGGCTTGGGGGCTAGCACTGGAGACCACGGAATTTTAAACGTATGCCTCAATTCATTGAAGATGACAAAGATAAACCGATTACATGTTAATATAAATCACGTATTGAGAATGACCGTATTTTAACATTGTCCGTTTAGCTTGAGGAGTGGCACTGTTGTGTATTTTTTGCAAATCTCTTGCACATCCGGCATGAAAGAGGACGATGGGTGTCCCTCCCGATTCCGCATCCAGCCCGCTGTCAGCGCTGCTGGTTAGAGTCTGGGAGGACAGTCCAGCCTCGCTCAGACGTGTGTTTGCAAAGGGAACAGACTCTAATTGCCCTGCACCGGACAGGTCATTTCTCAGTATTTACTTGCAACGTGGCACATGAACTGCCCTCTCAGGACGTCGGAACTCTTGGTCTCTCTTCCTGCTGCCCCTGGTTTTAGGGTGTGATGCGTTTGTTGTTAGGAAGCTCGTGGCTCACTGGGTCACGAGGATCCTCCAAATGTTGACGTATTTTATTTCACCAAAAAAAAAAAAAAAAAGAAAGAAAGAAAAGAAAAAATCTCCATGGGTATATCAGAAAAATCTTTATGTTATTGGGACAGCTGTCAAGCTCATAGTAGCAGACACATGTTTTCCAAAATCCTAATTTTTGCTCGAAAGCTTAGATGCTATTAACTGCTATTCTGTAAGAACAATGGCCTAGCCCTGGCTGGTGTGGCTCAGTTGGTTGGGCGTCGTCCTGCAAACAGAAAGGTCACCAGTTCAATACCCGGTCGGGGCACGTGCCGTGGTTCCGGGTTCGGTCCCCGGCTGGGGTGCATGCGAGAGGCAGCCAGTGGGTGTTTCTCTTACCCATTGATGTTTCTCTCCCTCTCTTTTTCCTCTCTCCCCATCTCTCTAAAATTAAATAAATAAAACCTTTAAAAAAACAAATAAAAACACACAAAAAACAAACAAACAGTGGCCTATTCAGCTGGTCACCATAACCAACCACACAGGTGCCGTCCTGCAACACGTTCCCACCCTCTCATGCAGACTTCCCATCTGGTCCGCAGAGAACCGAGAAGATGTCCACTCCAGGGCTGCACTGTAATAAGAGCCGTAACTTCCACTGCTCCATCGCTTCTCAAGTGATTTCAACAACCAAGTGACTTCGCCAATGGTTTTGTTCTTTTTAAATTGAGTATGCTGTTACAGTTTCCCCAATTTTTCTTCTTTTGCACCCCCCTCAGCACCCCCACTCCTTCTGGCGATTTCTCGGCTTTGTTCATGTCCACCGGTCATATATGTAAGTTCTTCGGCAACTCTGTTTCCTATACTGGCTCTTAACTTTCCCATACCTATTCTGTACCTACCAATTTGTATTTCTTAATCCTGGCACCTTTTCCCCCATTCTCCCAGACTTCTCTCCTAGCTGGTCACTGTCCCAATGTCCTCCATGTCTGTGATTCTGTCTCTGTTCTGCTTGTTTGCTTAGTTTGTTTTTTAGATTCAACTGTTGATAGTTATGTATTTATTGCCATTTTAATGTTCATAGTTTTGATCTGTTTCTTAAATAGGTGCATTTAATGTTTATATAATCATGGTTAGGTGATGATAAACTCTTAGTTTTCCCTTGTCTAGGAAGCTTTTTATTTGCCCTTTGATTCTAAGCACTAGCTTGGCTGGATAGAACAACCTTGGGTGTAGGTCCCTGCTTTTCATGACTTTGAATATTTCTTGCGAATCCCTTCTAGGCTACAAAGTTCCTTTTGAGAAATCAGCTGACCATCTTATGGGAACTTCCTTGTAAGTCATTACCTGCTTTTCTCTTGATGCTTTTAAGATTCTCTTTATCTCTAACCTTTGGCATTTTAATTGTGCTGAGTCTTGGTGTGGTCCTCTTTGGGTCCATCTTGTTTGGGACTCTCTGTGCTTCCTGGACTTGTATGCCCATTTCCTTCACCAAATTAGGGAAGTTTTCTTTTCTTTCTTTTTCAAACAGGTTTCCAATATCTTGCTCTTTCTTTCATCCTTCCGGCACGCCTGGGGTGCGAATGTTTAAGTGCTTGAAGTCGTCCCGGAGGCTGCTTACACTGTGTTTGATTTTTTGGATTCTTTTCTCTTCTTGCTGTTCTGCTTGGGTGTCTTTTGCTGCCTTATGTTCCAAATCATTGATTTGATTCTCTGCGTCGTCCACTCTGCTGCTGATTCCCTGTAACTTCTTCATTTTAATTAATGTCTCCTTCACTTCTGATTGGATCGTTTTTATGCTGTTGAAGTGCTCAGTGAGTTCCTTGAGCATCTTGATAGCCAGTGTTTTGAACTCTGCATCTGTTAGGTTGCTTGTCTCCATGCTGTTTAGTTCTTTTTCTGGAGTTTTGTTCTGTTCTCTCATTCGGGCCATGTTGGCAGCCTCCCTGTGTTTGTTTCCATGTATTGGGTAGAGCTGCTTTGACTCCCTGTATGGTAGTGTGGCCTAATGTAGTAAGTGTCCTGTACGGTCCAGTGGCACAGCCTCCCCTGTCCCCCAAAGCTGGGTACTCGAGGTGAGCCCCTCGTGTGGGCTGAGTACACCCTCCTCTTGTCGATGAGTCTTGATTGCTGTCAGCAGGTCAATGGGCGAGATTTACCCAGGCCAGAGAGCTGGTAGGACTGGCTGTGACCCCTGGATGACAATCACCTTCCTCTGTGGCTCGTGGAGGTGGTTGGGTAGTGGTGCTCCGGGGTGGCCTGTCACTGCCTGCTGGGTGTGAAGGCGCTGGGATTTCCCAGGTGGTACAGGCCAAGGTCAGCTGTCACCTGTGTTCTGTCTGGGCCCCTTGGCAGAAGCTGTAAAGTATCTGCAGATGACTGCTTCTAGGGCCGGGCCTGGGGCCCCTCAGTGAGAGGCACGGGGCTGGGATCAGCTGTTGCTTGTTTGAGTGGGTTTAGGGAGGTCCGAAGCCTGCGGCTAGCCCAGCCCTTCATATAGAAAAGCCGCCATCACCAGCTTGGGTGGGCCCATAAGTTGGATGGGGCGGGCCCTTAGGTAATCATCAGGGCGGGGTTATCATGAGCCAGGGTGGTGGAGATTCAGATGCGGTGCCACCACTTGTGGCTGTGCGTGGGGAAGGGCCCACAAAAGGAACAATAGCCACTTTCTGCACTTCCGTCTGGGAGAAAGCTGTCCCCCAGCTCTTGCCTTGATGCCTGACAATTCAGTTCCTCCCCGTTTGTCACTGGTGCCGCCCTGGTGCCGCCCTGGTGCTGCCCCGGTGCTGGGGCCCAGAGGGAGTGCGTCCAAGTAAGTCCATGTGTGGCGGGGGGGCCTCCAAGTGGAGACACCTGAGAATCGCGCAGTTTCTTCTGCCGACCCAACCCCCACTGGTTTTTACAGCCAGAAGCTATGGGGCCTTATCTTCCTGGCACTGGAACCCTAGGCTGGGTGGTCTGGTGTGGGGCTGGGATCCCCCATTCCCAAGATATCCCCCCATTTTATATCCACTACACATGGGTTTGGGACCAGCCCATTCTGTGTCTTGGCCCCTCTGCCCCTGCTGCCCCGCAGGATGGATGTGGTCTCTTCAACTCCTTAGCTGTTGGACGTCGATGTAACTTGGCTTTCTGATGGTTCTGCGAGGGATCTGTTCTGTAGTTTAGCTGTCGCTTTGCTGTGGTTGTGCGAGGAGGCGAGCCACTGTCACCTACGCCTCCATCTCGACCGTATGTCCCAGTGGCTTCGTTCTTAAATGACCCTGGGATTTTTCTCTTCCCGCCTCTTTCCTGCCTGTGCCGGGGGTGTCGGAGGCCCTGGTCTTCTCTGGTGCGGAGCTTCCAGCAGCTCCGTGCCGTCACCCTGTGTTATCAGGGTGGGCGCCCAGCATTTTTGTGAGAGTGTGTGGCCTTGTGGGTTCTCTGATAAGGTCAGGGAGCCAGTGAATGACATTTTGGAAGCTGCTGCTCCTGAGAAAGTTCCTGTCACAGTTTTTTTTTTTTTTTTTGTAATAACAAACAACTGGAAATAACCTAAATGTCCACCGCCAGGAGCTTGGACAAATAAATCATCTTCCATCCACATAGTGAGATGCTGTACAGCAGTTAAAGTGAGTGACCTCGGGCTGCAGGTGTCAACGCACCCGTGCACACCCATGCACACACAGGCATGCGCACACACGTTTAGTGTCGGTTTTGACAGACGCTGCAGAGATGTCTCTGACATTTTCAGTAGTTTTACTGTACATGTGTGTGGGTTTTTTGTGAGGGGGTGAAGTTTGTTGAGATATAAATAATAATCCTCCATGTAAATCATTATGTAAATGCAAGGTACTGAATTCTATTATTTTATTGATTAGGGTAAGATAAAGTCCAAAAATAAGGAAAAAAGAAAAGAAAAAAACAGAAATAAAGCTCACCGGAGTCCCACCCCCCACAAAGACTTGGTGCCATTTCACGTGCGAACACAGAAGTGCTTCTGTGAGCGTGTCCTTGACAGACAGCGTGGCCGCCCACTTTGTCAACTGTGTGGCTTCACAGATCAGCCCCACGGATCAGATCAGAGGCCTCGGTTACACTAGATCAGAGGCCTTGGGCTAGTTCTGTGTTTACGCTCAGAAGTGGTAATTAGGACGGGAGATGTCAAGAACAAGAACTCGTATTTATTAAACTCAATGCAGAGGTGGCCCCCCCCCCCGCCCAATTCTACATGATTTGTGTTTCTACCTGATTCTCTTGTTTATTCCCTACTAATGAATGTCATTTTTATTTTTAAGGTCAACCTCATCAACAGCTTCCAACAAGAAAATGATGATCTTATGAAGCAAACAAAGGTGGGGTTCGGAAGTCGGTTTCTTTAGAGACCAACGCAGTGGGACTCCACCTGATCCAGAGATGGGCCTGCAGTGCTATGTCTGCAGTGCCCTGGCGCTGGTGGCCGCCAGGAATGCGTTAGCGATCAGCGGCGGCTTCTGGGTCTGAGGGCTGCCGGGGCACTGCAGACGGGGCACTGCGGACGGGGCACTGCGGACGGGGCTCTGATGTCTGATTGGAGCCTGAGCGCCCTGTGACCATCACGAGCCAGCCAGGGGCGCGCCCGGGCCTTTTCTTCTCGGTGGCAGTAAAACAGAGAGGACTGAGAATCTCATGGGAGCATGGGTCCTCGGAGCGACAGTCGTGCGCCCGCCCTGCGCACAGGCCACCCCATGACCACTTCCTTCCTCTTGTTCTTGGGATCTGCTCACTTTGTAGCTAAGTCGTTTTTTTTTAAGTCCATTTTTTCTGGATAAAAATGGATGTGGCAATCAACCAGGTTCACGTAATAGACACTAACTGTAAAATACATACATACTACAAACAAAACCATGTGGTTGAATTCTATTTCTATCCCCTGACAAATCTCTGACCCTCATGTCTGAGTCTACATCTCTCTCTTCTCTGTCACAAGGGAGATCAGTAGACAGACGGGCGTTAGAGGCCCACCCACCCGGGGCGGGGGCTTCCTCCGCAGTGAATTCAGAAAGGGGCTCGCCTTTCGCATTCTCTCGCCAACTACCTGCGTGTCTATGGCAAGGCAAGGGCAAGCCCAGCATCCGAGGTGACCTCTAATGCCACGTCTCCAGAGCCCCTGTAATGACCCCTGGAGTCCCGTTAAACTGCCGGCAGAGTGGGCCTCACCCTGTAGAGAGGGCGACGCGGTGGTTTAGAGGACGGGCTCGCTGCCACTCTAAGTGTGGGAGGTGGCTGCAGTAATGGCAGAGAGGATGCAGGTCCTGGGCCAGCCCAGGACCTGCTGGCCTCACCACCCTCCTCAGAACAACCGTCACGGTCACTTCCAGGGAGAGAGCCACCGGCCCCTACGGCGATTCAAGAGAAGATGGGTTGTCACCACCTTGGAACTGGAGGAGGAAGACTCAGGTCCCTTCCCCAAACTGGTCGGCGAGGTAAGGCCCTGGCACACGCTCTAGTGAAGCAGGAGGGCGAGGCGGCGGAAGGCCGTGTGCGAGTGCGACCGGGGCCGGCGTGCAGGCAAGGACAGCGGGCTGTGCCCGGGGCGCCCACCTCTGCCCGAGTGTGTGACCTCCTCAGGAGAGCCACCGAGAAAAGCAGGATCAGTTCATTCCAGCCTCATGCCTGATTTATTTGGCCCACACAGGGTCTCTTTAAAGGAAAATAAATTAATTATTTAAAAATAAGGAGAGTGTGTGGTTACCAGAAGCTGGGTATGGGGGCAAAAGGGGGGTTAAACTAAAAAGTAAAACAGTGGGTGCCGGGGGCTGGCAGGGGGGGCATCACGGGGGCCGGTTTGGTGTTCAAGGGGGACAGCTTCACTGTTGCGAGATGACGGAGCTCTGGAGACAACGGTGGTGATGGTCGCTCAGCAACCTGTGTGGGCTCATTGTCCCTGGGCTGCGCACTTAAAATTGGTTAAGATGGTGCATTTTATGTGATGTTATTTTAGTGCAATTGAAAAAGAAAAAAATAGGGAGATCGTATTGAAAGGTCTACCCTTCAGAGGCTTTTTAGAGATTGGAAGAGCTGACCATCAGGCCCATTCTCATGTGGCAGTGATCGGGGGGCCTGAGGCCCCCAGAAGGCCACGCCCCCCCACACCCGGCCGTGTCCCTCGCTCTGCGGCAGAGGACCAGCCAAGGTGCTGGAGGAGACACGGGTGACAGTGGGGAGGCTGAGATTGTGTACTCAGCCCCGGCGGCTCTCCTGTGGCCTCCCTGACCTCAAAGGACCTTTGAGTGACACACTGAGGGATTACGTCCCCTATGGCTCTGGCGTTCTGTGATCCCTAGAAAAAAATCAAGAATAACTCCTATGTTTGCATTGTTTATAAAAACAGTATATGCCTGCCATTAAAAAACACCTCCGGGAAGCTTTCAAGCTCAGTGGTTGAAAGTGTGAATTCCTGAGAACCAGGGAGTGTGCACCGCAGACGCGCCACTGCCCTGCTCCACGAGAGGCCCTGTCGGCCTCGGCGACCCAGGGCTGGCGACGTGCCCATGCCACAGGGCTGCATTACAGACTGAACATGTCAGGGCAGGCAAGGCAGCCAGGGTGCGGGCTCACTCTGAGCTCTTCCTGCGTGTCAGCTACGTGGTATCATGTGTCTTTTCCTGGACGGACAGCCGGTGTTAACAAGTGGGCATGTTCTTTCGGATGCATCTCTCCGGACTTACCCCGTGAGTCTGGGAGGACGGAAAGGGATCACCCTGCACGGGCTGTTGGGCAGGTGGCCTCTCCCACAGTCCCGCCCGGTTCTGGGAGGGGCGCAGGAACCCCGACCCTGTACTGTGTGATGGGGGCGTCACACGGGCACTGCGGTCGTCTCCGACTCCTCACCATCACAAGTCAGCGTGTCCCTTGCTCCTTTCTCTTGGCCGATCACTTTATTTCTTTCAGATAAACCCTCGATGGGCAACTGGAGGGTGCAGTTCTTTACAAATGCCTTCGAGTCTTAGCCTTGCTAGGTGGCGGGCACAGTGGTTTTGGCTCATTCTCTTTTTTTGTCCACTTTTTCCCCTTCCAGCTGTTCAACCGTGTGTCTGACAACAGGTCGCTAATGTATTTGATCAGTGGACCTGGCGTGGATGAATACCCAGAGATCGGTTTGTTTTCTATAGAAGATCACGAGCACGGAAAAATATACGTTCACCGCCCCGTCGACCGGGAGAAAACGCCATTCTTCACGGTACCTAAGTTCGCCGCTGTGGCGCTCCCGTGGGAGCCGGGTGCGCGGCGGCCATCACTCGAGCTGTGCACCAGGTCCTGGGAGGGCGATGCGCTGCACTATACGATCGTAGACCACGGGAAGCTCAGAGGCGTGCGTGGGTCCTGGGCTGATTTCGTAAGCTTCCTCACGGGACGGCTTTTGCGGTCCATGGGAACCGCTACACGCCTGCCCTCTGTGGACCAATGCCCCCCACCTTCATCTCCCCCGCACCCCAGCAGTGTCTCTGGCGGCTTTGGGGATAGGGCCACAGAATGTTTACAAAGTGGGCAAATTTATCGTTTAATGAGTGACAGTCGAAACCTGTGGAGAGCGGTCCAAACAGACCCCACCCCACCCCCGGACTGCCTAACACCTGACGAGTGAGGAATTAGACACCTGGTGACAGCGTCCAAGTGTGAACCCAGGTGCACCTGAGGATTTCATCACCCCAAAGGTCCGCTGTGAGGTTGAAATGCAGGTTCCAAGCCAGGAAAGGCAATTAGAAAGAAAATGTCCTGACCACATTGTGGGTGTGGATCATGTCACCACCTAATCTTTGGAAGTCACCTTTTGTTCTGTTTTGCCTTCTGCTGAAAACCACTTAGTTCTCAGCCTGCCTGGCGGTGCGTTAGCTCCTCCGGGGTGGGAAGGCGTTAACCTCGGAGAGGAGGGATGCACGCGGTTTTTCCTCAGTGGTCTGAAAATACTTATATACATGATAAAATGTGTGCCTCTCGCTCACTGACAGGTTTTGAATCTCCAACTTGTAAACAGGCAGACATTACCCCCGAACTCAGAAAGACATGCAGAGATAACTCTCCATCTTCCATGAAACCCGCGATGTCTGTTAAGACAAGGGACACAGAGGGGCCCGAGGGGCCCCGGGGCAGTGCTTCCCAATCTTCAGTGAGCAGAGGTCCCCCAGGGGTCTCGTTCAAGTGCAGACCCTGTGCAGGAGATGGGGCCAGGGCCTGGGACTCTGCACATCTCAGGCTCCAGGAGAGGCTTCTATATGCTGAGTTTAGGGGAACTGGAACGTGACGAGCATGATAGACCTGTGCCAGAGGGAAACGGTCAGTGTCCGCGGTTTTTTCTTTTGGGGTTGTTGCTGTTCGTTTGCTTTTAATGTCCTTCATGGTATCTTAGGAGTTGGCAGGCACCATGTTTTCTGAAACGTGAGGTCCGGGTGGAGAAGCCTGGCATGGCACAGACAGGTCCCGGGGGCTGTGCACGTCGCTGTGCCCTGTCCCCAGTCACCTGCCGGACTGGCCGTCGGCGTCTGCCCGCAGGAGCCTCTGGGCCAGCGGGGCGGGCAGAGGCGGCGCACAGCTGCGCGGCCGGCTGCCGATCGGTGCCGCCGCATCCGTGGCCCTGCAGCGCTAACACAGCTCCCTGCCTCCTAGGTTTATTTCGACATCGTGGACCGCTTGACCGGCGAGGTCATAGACAGCTCCTTGATCTTCAACATCAGGGTCCGCGACGTGAATGATCACACACCCCAGTTCCCCGCTGAGGAATTTAACGTCAGCGTGAGGGAGAACCACGCGGCAGGTGGGTGCGGCAGACCACGGGCTGCCCTTCCTCTCCATTGCCTAAAGGTGCTCCTGCCCCGGCCGTGTGGGGCGCAGAGTTCTAGCTGGCTTCGGGGGATGGCCACTGTTCGCACCCAGAAGGTCCAGGGCCCTGGGTTAGAGTGAAACGCTTGAGCTCTTCTTTCGAGTTGGCAATGCGACGACGTGGACCTGAGCCGACCGGCGGGGCTGCTGGGTAAACAGCGAACTAAACTAACGCCCAGTGCGGCGGGGGGAGAAGGCAGGGGAGGGGAGGGTCTCTGAAAAGCGCTGCGACCTTCTCACCTGGGTGACGCAACAGGGTGACACCTAGCCCCTGCGACACCGGTGCTGTGACTCTTTTAAAGCCCAAGCGCTCTTACTAGAATGAGCTTCTATTTTAATAACAAAAAACATTATTTCGTTTGCAAAATGGTCTTTAGAAAACTTGGAAAATTCCAAGAAATAAAGACTGAAAGAGAAAGCGTCTTTGATAGTATCAGTTAGTGATGAGGCCTGTGACTGTTTCAGCTTTGATCGTCACTGTTTTTCTTTGCATTTTTATGAGTGTGTATACACACTGCATAGATGTGTATATTCCCAGGTTTTTGTATGATTTCAAATGCATATTTGTACACGTACCTACATTTAAAAGTCATCGTAGTATAAATATTTAAAAATGTATGGGCATGCTCTTTGATATGTGCATATTTATGAATTTGAAAGATGCAATTTTTTGGCTTGTAATCTAACAGTATTCTATAGCATCAGGGAGGGAACTATTTTATTTTATGGATGAACTTGAAGGTATTTAATACCCTCCTCTTGGGCACCTGTGTGTTGTTTCCCCTTTTTATTTTCATAAAAGATGCTCCAAAGAACATCCCTGGGCGACACCCGCGTCCCAGTCCAGCGCCGGTCCGTTAGCACAGGTTCAGAGACATTGAGCTGCCCTTTCAAACTGTGCCCGCAGGCTAAGTGTCCAGTCCCCTTGCTTACCGACCATGTGTGGGTGTGGACGGGTCGCCGGGGACGGGCGAGTGCTCGGCCGTCTGCACAGGCCCCTGGCCGCCTCCACGCCTCCTTGCTGCCGCTTTTTGCTTCCGTTTCTGTTTGTCATTTTTCTTCTCAATCTTAACCTTCTCATTCTACATATATTCCCTCTTTTCAAAATTCATTTTATATTAAGAGTGTCTGTGTCTGCCATTTATATTTCAAATATGCTCTCCTGGTTTATCATTTCCAATTAAATTGTTTGTAGTTTTTTGGGGGGGGGGGCACACATTTAACAATCTATCGGTTCTGTCCTTTCAGTCTTCTGCATTTGCAATCAGGACCTTGTGACTTGCTTGAGGTCTCATTCTGAGTTGGTGATATGATGATGGGGAACCGAGTACACTGTAAAGAGTCCTCTTTATGTTGTCTGCTATATCCATAGCTGGGTTTTATATCTAAATATTTGAGCTATTCTGGTGTATGCCCCAACACCATTTAGCAAAGCATCACCTTCCTGCTGGTGTGATCGACTGCCTTTGGTCAAAAGTAACAATTAAAAAAATTCTTTCCAGGTCAACCTATTTTCCAGATGTTAACAGTTGATTTAGACCAAGAAAATACTCCAAATTCTCAAGTCCTTTACTTCCTTGTTTCTCAAACGCCGGTACTGAAAGAAAGTGACTTCAAGATTGACCGGAATAGCGGAGAAATACGAATCTCAGGATGCTTAGATTATGAGGTTATGTGGTTTTATTATTTCAAAACAATGCAATGTGCTCTCTACCTCTGAGCCCCAGGCATGGGGCTCGCCTTTGCAGTGGGGAACCCTCTGTGGCTAGACTTGCTTTTGAAATTGTCAAAATGGAATCTTTAATTAGTGTTTCCTTCTCCCGTACGTGGAGGGCTTGACTTCCCACTTCCTCCCCGTGCAGACCGCTCCTCGGTTTACCCTACTCGTCGGAGCGAGGGACTGCGGGAGCCCGCCGCTGTCGTCCACAGCCACGGTGCACGTCAGCGTGCAGGAAGGCAACAACCACAGGCCCACGTTCACCCAGAAGGACGTAAGACACCTACCGGGGGCGTCCCTGTATCACCCCATATCCTTCTAATTCTCCAAAATAACATAAATGAGAACCGAGACGTGGCCATGTGGACAGAGGATCGTTTGATAAGCCAAACGAGCTTGCACTTTTTACTGCTTTGTGCCAGACACTGAGCTCGGAACTTCCATGCGCATAATTTCATTCTTAATTGTTGGAAGCACCCGTGGCTTCTGTCCCCCAGGTGTGACACCGGGGCCTTCTGGGAGGTCAGAGGTGCCACAGTCAGTGCGGAATCAGTGTCCACCCAGGGCTTCTCAACTTCCCCGCTACTGACGTTGGGGGTGGGGAAGTTTTGTTGGTGATGGGGAGGCTGCCCAGCATATTGCAGGGTGTGTAGCAGCAACCCCAACCTCTCCCCCGCCTCCAGCCACGACAACCAAAAACGTCTGCAGGCATAGTTACCCATCTCCCGGGGGACAGAGCTGCCCCAGGTGGGAAGTCAGAGCTCTAGAACAGGGAAGACAAGCAGGCAGGCTCTGGCCCGGCCTCAGTCACCTGCTTTATTATCAGTGTCCCACATACGGTGTCACGTGCAAGGAGATGCCCAGGCTGCAGGAAGTGACACCCAGTGCGCCAGACCGGTGCGGAAGTGCTGCACTGCCAGAGATAGGCGAGACGGCCCAGGGACGAAGCAAAACCCACTCACGCTCTGTTTTCCTTTTTTTTTTTCTTTCATTTTTCACTCTTCTGTATGAGTTTTTTAGATGGACATATCCATTACATTTCTGTCTTTCTTCTGGCCTCTCCCCCTGTCTGCGCCCATACCACACAATGAGCGTGCACTCAGTCGTCCGCTCCTGGCGGAGGCGGGGGCGGTTGTCTTGTTCACTGCACCTAAAACAAAATCTGGTACATAAATAAATGCTACAAGTCATTATTTTTTTTTAAAAATCACTTAAAAATTTAAAAAACTCTACGAACTAAAGCTGAAATGTTTTCAGTGAACGCACCTCACCAAAGAGCACAGACTAACTGAAAAATAACATTGATCCTGTGCGAGCCTTCTTTCCAAATTCTTCTCCGGCTTGGTGGGAAGCTGTGTTCTCCAAAGCAGGGCTGGAAAAAATAAACCCTGGTGTTTGGATGTGTTTGTCTAGAGAAATTATCTCGTCACCAACAGCATCAAACCGCAATCTGTTTGAAAGATCTGTATGTTAGAAAACGGATCCAAGTACCCATAGGAGTTCTATTTCAGGAGAGAGCTAGGATTTTTAGGCAGCATAAACTAGGATACGTTATTATTTTTAAAATTCTTAGAAAACTGGGGCACGGTGTTGGATTGAAGAGTGCTTTTAAAGTCGTTCCGCTGCAGGCACCAACTAAGGGCGGGGGTGACGAGGTGTTTGTTACCGATGCCTGTTCTGCTGTGTCAGGCAGTTTCAAATCCCTTGAGGTCAAGTTCAACAGCATGAGAAATATCCAGGCTATCGTGTGTGTGAGGGCTGACTTTTCCTTCCTCGCTTCCTTTTTCAATTGCGTTTCTTTGTCTCCACGACTGGGAAATGGTGACCGCCTCTCTCAGCATGAGATTCAGGTCCCCGAAGGCCGAGTCAGCCCGGGCGCGCTGCGTCTCTCCGTCCAAGATGGTGACTCGCCATTCACCTCTGCCTGGAGAGCAAAATTCAGCATATCCAGTGGCAATGAAGATGGGCATTTTGACATCACGACTGACCCTGAGACCAACGAAGGAGTCCTAAATGTGATCAAGGTAAAGCCACATGGAGCGCACACTGGCCACGTGGCCAAGGATGGCGAGGTGGGCGCTGACCCCCACAGCCCACGGCATCTGCACACCCACGGCGCCCAGCGAGGGCGGGGCTGGACCACGACCCCTACAGCGGCCCCTTGGGCCTTTCGCCTTCCTAGCTCCGCCCACCGGCTTAATATCAATATTAAAAATTATTTTTGATAAGGCCTTGAGGGCTCTGACATTTAATATTTTTAGACAAAAATTAATAGATTTACATAGGAATGTTTGAAATGTTTGTTTCTGTTGTGATTAAAATTTACGTACAACATGTTCTCCAACCCTAAGAGTTCATTCGTTCCCTCTGAGTCTAAAAAAATCGAGAACATTTGCACAAGCACCTGAGAGTGTCGTGGGCAGTGGGCACTCAGACCGCTGGGCCTAACGGACAGTGGGCCCTGCGGTGAAGTGTCATTCTCTCTACTGACCAGGACACTGGTGCCCAGAGAGGCTGGGTCACTTTCATGGAGCCACACAGCTAGAGCAGGGCTCGCACTGGGCAGTCTACTCCAGGGCCTTCAGTCTTAATTACTCTCAGTTAGACCTGAGGGTGGCCAGTGCAGGGCAGAGGAGCCCACCTGGGATCCGGTTCAAAGGCAGACCTGAGCGAGTAGGCCTGGCATGGGTCCTACTTTCTGCCCACCAGAGGAACACGTTCCCTGTGAGACCACGTTGTGACACCATGCGTCTGGGGCTGAACTGCCCAAACATTTCTGGCCTTTCCATCCTTTTAAGTCACCGACCTCCTTGCGCCCTGGAGAGCTGTGAGCATTATATGTCGTCCCCTTCAGGTCCCAATTTGTGTGGCAGCACGGCTGTCACATTAATGTTGCATTAGGTTACGGTTTTTGTTGCATTTTTCATTACTCTCTGACGGATGGTGGCGCCTTCCCAGGATGGCGGGGGGTAGGGGTGGAGTGGGGGGAGGAACTGCATGAACGATTTGACAATGAGCTGACAACTGTCTCTTGATCATTATCAAAGACAAGGTAAATAATAAGTGAACTGCAAAGCCACAGGCGCAGCGGGGTCTTCTGGCCGGGAAGCGGCGGGCACTAACGAACTGCTCTCTGCGGGCCTCGCAGGCTCTGGACTTCGAAGCCCGCCCCGTGTGGGGCCTCGTCATTTCCGTGGAAAACGAGGAGCCTCTCTTCCTCTGTGGCGGGCAGAAAGTCGGGCCCCGGAAGGCGGCGGCGAGCGCCACAGTCAGCGTGCGGGTGACAGACACCAATGACCCTCCGGCCTTTCACCCCGGGAGCTTCCTTGTCCACCAGGTTGAGGGCACCAGGCCTGGAACTCAGTTGGGAAGTTTTAACGCTACGGACCCAGACAGCTCTGGCAGCAGGGTCAGGTGAGTCAGGACGAGGGCGAGAGGTGGCTGTTGAAGCAGAGAGGCCACACGGCCAGGAACCTTCCTGCTGGGAATCCGGTTCCTTCAATGTGATGCTGAGGCCGACTCTGTCTCAGTTATGAAAGTTCCAGAAGCCCCAGGATACCCCGGCCCAGGCTTGCTGTCTTTTCCCTCGCCCGGCAGGTGGGAGGTGCCTGCTCACCCCTCTGCCCTAGGGATACGCCCTCTCTCTTCCTGGTCTCAGAACCGCTCCTTACGTGTTTCCATCCCCGTTACCACAGGCTGCAAACTGGCAGCCCCCCGGCTTCTGGGCAACAGGAGTGTTTTCTGTTTCTGTTTTCCAATTGTGGTAAAACGTAGGCAATATAAAGTGTAGCACTGTAACCACTTTTCAGCATCCAGGTCAGTGGCAGGAAGGGCATTCACGTTGCTGTGCGACCATCACCACCGTTGTCCCCAGAGCTCATCTTGTAAAACTGGAACCGTCCCCGTGCTCCCCACTCGCGGCCTGGCCCCCGCCCCTCTGCCCCACCTCTGGA
The DNA here is from genome assembly GCA_004026545.1 of Mormoops blainvillei. Lineage (NCBI taxonomy): Eukaryota > Metazoa > Chordata > Mammalia > Chiroptera > Mormoopidae > Mormoops > Mormoops blainvillei. The sequence continues at coordinate 134,571 of PVJD01003567.1, forward strand.
TCTGACCCCTCTAGGCCACTCCCCCAAGCGGCAGTGCCCTGTGTTTGTCCTTCTGTGACTGGCCGAGGTCACCGAGCCCGATGCCCTCCGGGGTCATCCGTAACATAGCGGGGTGGCAGGACTGCTTCTTTGGAAGGCCGATTAATACGGGGAGCAGCAAAAGTAGGTTTTCAGTTGCGAGCACACAGAACACTTTGTCTTTATATTATTATTTATTAATCACTGTATTATTTTCCACTCAAGAAACCGTAAGCCTGCGTTGCCGCACCCTGCAGTCCACTGCACGGGCAGTTTGCTTATCCATGCCTTTGGTGGTGGGCACTTAGCCACTTCCCTGTTTTGTGACTAAATGACAATAATGTAAGTGAGATACGCCAGACACACACACACACACACACACACACACACACGACGAACAAATACTGTCTGATTCCACACACAGGAGGCGCTCACCGTGGTCAAAATCAGACGGAAAACGGCAGGCCAGAGGAGTATCAGTGTTCAGTGGGGACAGTTTCAATTGTGCGGGGTGAAGGGTCACAGGGATGGATGGTGGTGAGCGTGGCAGGAGAGCGTGAACGTATCTGACATCACTGAACCTTCTACAAAAAACGGTCAAGATGGTCCATTTTCTGTGTACTTTTCAGGAAGAAAAGTGGGGACAAGCTGGCAGCATTAGAAACAGAGAGATTAGGTCTGGCAGCCTGAACGACGTGGACTTTTTTAGAAACCGAAGAGCTGGCATCCCTGGGTCCATCTCCGTGACTATGTGGGCAGAGCATGGCCTGGGCCTCAGCGCCTGCCTCCACCGGCAGCTCCGCTCATTTCTGGCACCTGCTTGGCCTGTGGGCACCTGAGTTTGAGAGTTTTCTGTAGAGCAGGGGTCCCCCACCCCCGGGCCGTGGGTCAGTACCAGCCTGCGGCCTGTTAGGAACGGGGCTGCAGAGCGGGAGGTGAGTGGCAGGCCAGCTGGCGAGCTCTGCCCCTCGCTGTCCGTGGGAAAATTGTTTTCCACGGAACCAACCTCCGGTGCCAAAAAGGGCGGGGACTGCTGCTCAGCTTACACTTTGGGAAAGATCGGGTTTCGTTTCTTTTGATTCCCAGTTCGCTGTGGAATGATGATTTTCTAAAATATTTCAAAAATGAATTACTAGGAAAATGATCACATGCCAATGACTGTGCAGATTTCCCACCACGTGCTCTCCCCAAGGCTCTGTCGCATGGCGGGCCGCTGTGCCTGGCCCACGCAGCCGTGTGCTGGGAAAGGGGTCCCGCAAGCAGGGGGTGGTCACGCTGCGGCGTGAGCGGAGATCTGCATTTCTAACAAGCCCCTGTGATAGTGACACTGCTGGTGTGGGGACCTCGCTGTGGGGACGCCCTGGGCACAGCCCCTTAGCTCCTGCGGCAGCCCTGTCCCTGGGGCGTGGCAGGCTCCGGTGCGGGTCTCGGTAAACGTTTGCACCGCGCTAGTGTCAGAAACCGGAGTCTGCTTACGTTAGCCTCAGATGTCGCCTTTCCCAAGGTGCAGGGTGAGTGTCTTTGGGACAGCAGGGACGTGGCCCAGCGGGCGGGGCTCACCTACTTGTGTCCTGCCCTGCCTTTGTTCAGTGGGCTTTCCTCTCACGCACAAACTTGTGGAGAGGCGTCTGCTGCCTGAGACGATCCACAGATGAACTCTGAGTTCCTACCGCCGATTTGTAAATGTTACAAAACCACTGCCCTACCATGGAACTTCTGGAACTTTCTGAGAGTGAAGCAGCACATGGGAAAGCTTCGGCCCCTTAAAAACTGCAGCACACAGGATACTGGGGTGGGACGGCTGCTGTCTCTTTCCTGATGAAGAAGAGAAGGCCGGGAGCTCGTCTTTTCTCGGGCCTTTGGGAGGCCTGCCGCTTTCCCAGGGATGGCCTCTGGGTGCAGGAGCTTCCTCTGTGGGGCCCTCAGCAGGGAGCTCTGCTCGGCCACCCAACGTGGGTTCATGGGTGCCATGCCATTCTGACAGGTCTCGGGGACTCCAGGGAGCTGGGCGTGCTGCCCTGTTCAGTGGCGCCAGGTGCACACAGGTGAATGACTGGATTCTCTGGGGGGGAATCCTTGGGATCCTAGGGGAGCAGAGGTCTGGGCTTCTGCCACAGGGACGTTAAGCCACCAGCACCTGCAGGCAACCGAAGATCAGTTCCGCTGCAGGACGAGTGCCCTCCTAAGGGGGACAAAGTCGCGTTCAGCCCGACAGGGACCGGACACTGGCTCTGCGATGACTGTCGATGTGACATTTGAAGAGCAGTCTCTGGCTGTCATCCCCGGGCCTTCCTCAAATTCAGGAACACTCCTCATGTCGTCGTTCTTAGAATTCCCCACCTGACTTGCGGTAGAACGCGTGTCTGCTGTGACTTCGTAGTTTTAAAGACCTCACGTGTCTCCCCCTTTCAGATATAAACTGGTTCATGACCCTGCCAGCTGGGTCACCGTGGATGAACACTCGGGAGCGGTGGTCACCAGGAAGCAGATTGACCGGGAGTCCCCGTATGTGAACGACAGCTACTACGTGGTCATCGCACACGCGGTCGACGACGGTGAGTGTTTACCCAGGACGCGGGGAGAACGCTGTCTCATCCAGAGGGATGTGACAGTCAGGACACACACGGGAGACACACGGGCCTTTCCATCATCGGGCAAGCGCATGGCTGGTTATGCTCGATGGTGACGCTTGAAATGGCAAGTCTGGGACCGAGGCCAGGGAGAGGCGGGGAGCACTCACTCAGAAGAGACCATTAGCCCACGGGAAGCGTAATCAAACCCAGCATCATTTTCGTCTGCTTGTGAGACAACTCCAGCTCTTCGTTAAAGCCTGTGGTGCGTGATAAATATTCAGTGCGTTCTCGCTGTACTTGGAGTGGCTCACGAGCCCAGGTGAATGTGACCGCATGGGACGGGTTTGTCATGATCCTGGTAGGTGGTCTGATGAGCGAGCTTCAACACTTTCCTCCATGACCCCCCAAGGCTGAAGTTTTAAACCTGCCAGGATGTGAAGTTAAATACATAAAATCTTTCAAATAACTTCAATAATTGCATTTAAGGAAATTTGCAAATTCAAACCCAGGGGCCAAGGAATGTGGAGCTTACTGTAATAATTAATCAGTAGGGGGTTGGTTAGGGAGATGGTAAATCTGGGTTTCTACCCAGTCTAAGTGAGGAGGAGGAAAGTGGGGTCTGTCTTCCAGGGAGTTAACGAAATAATACAGTGGGACCCTGAGCGCCCGCTGCCCAGGGTCCGCAATGGTAACACTTTGCCAACCGAAGCTACACGTCACAACCAGGCCACTGAGGTGGACGCAGTCAGGGAACAGATGTTTCCATCCACACGCCACACCCACTTTCCTCCTGCCCCGCCCCTTGCTGAACACCCGGTGGCATCGCCATTTCCAGGCATTTGTCAGTTCTACGTTCCACCCGGTTCTGCAGATGATCTGAGGTGGCGTTTTGTTAACTTACGCGAACGAGATCCTCTGAATTTGCAAAGGGCAGGCAAGCAGACCAAGCACCCACGGAAAGCTCGTGCCTTTGAAAGAGAAACGGTTTCCATGGCTCAGTGGGGCGGTTCCCTTCCTCGGGGGCCAAGTGCTCCTCTTCCAGGGGCTTGGTGCACGGAGTAGGCTCCTTAATCGACAGACGGTTCTTCCTGGAATCCCCCAAGGCCACCCGCCACAGACGGGGACGGGGACCCTGGTGCTCTTCCTGTCCGACATCAACGACAACGCTCCGACCCTCCATCCCCGCTCTCAATACTTGGAGGTCTGTGAGTCCTCGGGGACCAAGCCCCTCCTCATTGAGGCGGAGGACGGTGACCTGGAGCCCTACTCGGACCCGTTCACGTTTGAACTGGACACGACCTCAGGAAATGTAGGAGGCCTGTGGACACTGGGGGACAGTCACGGTGAGTATTTGTACTGGTCGGGGATAAAGGGTGGAAACAACCGATCCCGGACGCAGTCGTGGGCAAAAGGAGCTTGTCGGCGTGTGGGGCTGGGGCAGGGCCAGGTCAGCCTGCGTTCCCGCGGAGCGGCGTCTGCTCCAAGGATGCCTGAGGACGCTGCCAGTCGTACCTCGGCTCGGCCTGGCTCGGGGCTCCTTCATTTTCAGGCAGGTTCTCCTCTGGCGGCCGAAGGGTGGCTCCCAGGAGTCTGGGGCACACTCTAGTACCTGGCAGGAGTCCTTCCGTCACCGCACGGCTGGGCTCACCTGCCCTGCCGGTCACTGTCAGCGGAAGTAGGGAGGGAGTACGCTTACTGAGGGGCAGTGAACCCACACCTGGGCCGGGCTGGGGTCTGCGCTTGGCCTCTCCTGACTCACATGGGCTGAGGGTTCAGGAAGGTGGGCTTCCCCGAAGGAGACCCAGGGTGCCGCCCCCAGCAGGAGCCACCTTGTCCTTTGCGTGTTTGTCCCTGGCTCGGCGGGGCGCAGCTTGTTTTTGTAGTTGAGTTCGTGTGGACAGTTCCCAGGTCCAGCACGTGTGGTGAGGCGCTGGACCTCGCCCCAAAAGAAGTCTGGCCTTGGCCTTGGCTTCCGGGGGCAGATCGCCAAGCCTGAGAAAACTGTTTGCCTGGGGGTCTCGGACCAATCAACAGGAATAATGGGGCTTAGGGCGGGGCTTGGGGTCATGTGGGCGGGCAGCCGGGCTTCTGTGACTGAGTCCCCGTAAAGACTGTGGAGGCCGGGCTCGGGTGGGCTTCCGGGGTTTGCGATGTCCCCGTGTACCATCCCTCACCGATGCCAAGAGATAACCCTGTCCCGGCTCCATGGGAGACGAAGGACTGGAAGCTCCATGTTAGGCACGTCTGGACTCTGCCCCACATGCCTCTTCCATTGGCTGGTGGGCCTGGGGAGCCCCCGGACGTGCAGCTGCCGTCGGAAGGGAGAGTGATCTTGGCGAGCGTCCCCTCCAACTCTGCAGCTGACTAACGCCCGTCCAGAGCCTCGGCGTGCAGGCGGCATGTGTAAGCATCTGCGGAGCAGCCGAGCACTGAGCGAGTCAGTACATTCAAGGTCTTTCTCCCTGCAGGTCGGTCGGTTGAACTTGTAATGCTGAAAAGCCTCCCCCGCGGGGATTACTCAGTGCCGCTTCTCATCGGAGACAGACAGGGGCTGTCCCAGAAGCAGACCGTCCACGTGCGGGTCTGCCCCTGTCCCGATGGATCCGCGTGTGCGGCCGAGGCTTTGGTCGCAGGGTCCCAGCTCCTCGTGGGCATCCTGACCTCTCTCTGCGTGGTGCTCCTGGCTCTGGCAGGTCAGCGGGCTGCCGGGCGACCCGGGCTGTGAGCTGGGGGAGTGGAGTGCTCCGGGGTGGCGGGCAGATGATGGCGTGGAGCAGTGGGGTGCCCAGAGAAGGACCCGGGGGCTCATCGAGTTCTAGACCCAGTCAGGCATGCCGCCTGCATGGCAAACACGGCTTCTGTTCAATAAGCAGCGATCGATAGTGATGGGCGCCACAGACAGCCTCTGTCAGAGGGCGGCCCTGAGGCCTGTAATAATGCCGGGCACCCACACGCAGATGGCTGTCTGGCCCCTGGGCTTGGGGAAGGCGAACAAATAAACCCAACAGTCCTGGTCGCGTGGCATCCGACCATCAGTCAACGAACAGTAGCCCAGCACCTGTACCACGGGTTTTGCCAAGTCCTGTAGCTACAAAGATGATGAGGCCCAACCTGGCCCTGTCACTCACGGCTGCGTCACAAGTTAACGGACGTGACCCCGCTGAAGTCTCTGATGCAGAAGGTGCTTGTTCAACTCACTCCCCACCTTGTCTCATCACAGTTGCTCTGTTCTTCCTGCTGCGACATGGCCTTGTGTCTGGAGCCAAGAGGTACAGGTGCCCCGTCCCACACGGGGAAGGCCAGCAGACCCTGATCATGTACAACGACGAGAGCAGAGCCCTTTCGGCCTTGGCCGTGGAATGTGGAGCGCCGCCGCCGGTTGCACAGGTACACGTCTCCCCGCTCACTGTCCACCTCTCACGTCTCCCCACTCACTCACACTGGTGCAGCCACAGGGGCAAACGTTGCCCAAGTTAACGACACGGATTTATTGTCTGAGGCCTGTGGCTCTCGACTAGAGCTGAGTTTACCTGCCAGAGGACCTTTGCCAATGTTTGGAGATAGTTTTGATTGTCACAGCCCGGCTGGGGCGGGGAGAGGACGCTTTTGGTACCTAGTGGGTGGAGCCCAAGGATGCCGTTGGACACCCTCCGGTGCACCCTGGGACTGCCCCGTGGCAGAGAGGGAGGGGGCCCCGGGTGTCAGCTGCGCCAGCGGTGAGAAACCTTGCTCAGGGAAAACTGGACTTTACTGGGTACGGTTTCTGTAAGTGGACAGTGCGCTGGACTTGCTAATTAAGAGAGCCCACACGGGCTGCTCGGACGTGGCCCGGGGCAGAATAAGGCAGAGCCACCGCCCCACCCTCACCAGCAGAGGCTGAGCAGAGCTCACCAGCCTTGAAGGGACAAGACCCAGGCTTCGCATCGTATGAGCTTCGTCATATCAAGCATGTCATGTCACCCCGCTCTCCGCACTGTGAATCAGAGATGAGAACATCAACCTCACAGATGGGCTGGAAGATGATGCCCTCCGAAGCACCCCGCAGACCCCGACCCGAGGTGATCAGCCAGTACCTGCCGGTTTTTCAAACCTGCTGCTTCTGACGCCGGCCCTGCTGCATCTCCATCATCCCCGCAGCAGCCCCGCCGGGGGCTGGCCGGGCCCAGACCGGGGAGCGCTGGGCCTGTCCGCTCTCTTGCCAGGAAGGAGGGGTGGCTGGTTTAACAAATGAAAGCCAAGGAGATGTCAAAAGAAGCACGTTTTGCTCACATTAGACTCAGGTTGCCGCCTCCTGCTGTCTTAGACCTTGCTGCACCATGCGAGATGCTCCTGAGAAAAGACCCTCCGACGGACATTGGCTTTCTGCCCAAGTAATTAGGGAGATACTCTGCAAAACCACTGGTGGCTGGAGAGGCTGGTGGTCCGCCCAGACCCCTTGGGTCCCTCGCCTCGCTTTCTCTTCCCTGCTGGCGTGGGCCACGCTACAGGTGTGCACGCCTGCACGGGCCTGCTCGGAGCCTTCCCGGGGTGGGGCTGAGCAGGCAGGAAGCCTGGCGCGGCCCAGCCAGAGCGCTGGGTCCTCCCACCCCAACAGTGAGAGCAGCGGTCGGCCTGTTTGTCTGTGTTGCTTGAAGAAGGGAACTACCTGGGCAAGAAGCAGCGCTCTGCCTGGCAGATCGGCCACCTCACCTCGGGCCAGCCTGCTCTGCCGTGAACCTCGTCTGTCCAGGCCTGCGGAAACGGCTCCCGGTCAGCGACCATGGCGCCGAGACCGCCGAGCTCGGAGGAGACGCGCAGCGCGAGCCTCCCCAGGCACTGGCTGCCGCACAGCCAAGGCAGAGAAGGCACTGGCGATGCCCTGGGGGCTGTTCTCGTCGGCCCGTGGCTTGGTGGTGGTCCCTTGGGAAGGAGGAAGCAGCTACAGAAGCAGAGCGTGTGCGAGGGAAGCTTGGTCGCTACAGGGCTGTGGCCAGGCAGGTGGCAGGGTGTCCGGTGGCAAATGGCACTGGCCAAGGACCAGCTCTCAGGGGCACGAGAGCCCATGCGGGAAAAGGGATCTCTGCCTGCTTCTAGCACCAAGATGTCCTTCCCTTTGTCTCATACTCATAGCTCAGGACATACCCCCACTACTGCCAAGGCATCTTTTAAAAATAATCTTCACCCAAGGATATGTTTATTGATCTTAGAGGGAGAAAGAGAGAGAGAGAGAGAGAAACATCGATTGGTTGCTACCTATACACACCCTGACTCGAGATCAAACCTGCAAATTCTGGTGTATGGGACAATGTTCCAACTCACTGAGCCCTCCGGCCAGGGCTGCCGAAGTATCTTTAGGGCTCTGAGAACAGAGCATACCGCCAACCTGGGTTTAAATTACAAAACTGAGGCTTAGATGCATACTCTAAATGACCCTCGACTTTCATGTACGAGGGGGGCCCAAAAAACCATGGAATTTATTTATAAAAAATTGTGTATTTATTCTTACATGTTTAAACTTCAGTCCCCTTCACTGTCCTCTCCATTTGGTGCCATGCACCTATCGAGACGTTCATTCCCCTGCTCAGAACTGTTTTTGAACTCCTTGATTTTGATGCCTTTTAGTGCTTCTGCCATTTTTGTTTTACCTCTTCCACATCGGCAAAACGTTTCCCTTTGAGGACTTTTTTTTCATCGGGGGAAACAAAAAAAAGTCACTTGGGGTGAGATGGGGTGAATAGGGAGGGTGGAGCACAGGGGGTCCTGCTGCTTTTGGTTAAAAACTGCTGAACACTCACTGCGGCGTGGGCAGGTGCGCTTGTAGATCACCCATCATGAGATGGGCAAACACGTTGAAAGCGTCTCCAAATACAATTCATCGAAGCCAAACGCAGCCTCTCACAGCAACGCCAGCTGGTCCATGATACAGATGGGCTCCTAGAACACTCGCCTAGCGAGGGAAGCCTGGACTACAAGGGACCTGCCCTCCAGAAAATAATTCCGCTTTTTGGGGGGACCCCTTGTATAACGTGAGATTAATAATGGTCTCTCTCTGACTTAAATTGATTGGACAGTATAATCAAATAACAACGCACGCATGTGACGTCTTCAGCATAGATGAAGCGTGGGCAGGCACACAGTGAGCAGTGGCCACTCATATTAGTATCAGCATTATTGACAGTAATTCCTAATTATGTCCTGTAACCGTTGGTATGTTAGGCCGTTTGCAATTGTGCGCGCTTCTCCGTGTTCCTTCTCACACCAGCGTACCTGCCCGTACATGTGCGCACTCTCCCGGGACCTTCCTGTGCTCCTGGGAGGACATGCCTCATCCGAGATGCCACTGTTGATTCCACCCACTGTTGACCCTAAAGCTGGCCATGTATTCCATCAGCAAAAAAAAAAAAAAAAAGGAAAACGAAGGATTACAACCCAACAGCCCCACGGGGTGGACAAGGCAAGCCACACGCGTCCAGGTGCCCAGACGAGAGGAAAGCGGAAGTGAAGGGGTGGGGTCTCACAACCATAGAGTTCCGCTGTTAGCATAGACTTCCTCCCACGGGGCTGTCCCCCTGGAGCAGGGTGCGGCAGCGCCTCCTACAGGCCGTGCGATTCCTGTCTTGGTCCAGGTCTGTTGACCCCAGGGCACCCCTTGATCAAGGTGGTCTGCACAAATGCATGGATGCTTCCCGTCCCCCCGGGGAAGCGGGTGAACATAGAAAGAGAAATGCAACCCCCATCAATACGGAGTCCCTCACGAGTGTTTGCCGGATGAGGAATGAACAGGACGGTGCATGCAGCGCTACGAGGGTCACCACTGCGAGCCTCACCGAGGACGACCTTTCATTTCTATCGAAACAAGGGTTTTGGCCATCATGTGCAGAAACTCCACTTCCCAGCCCTCGGTTGCAGAAGCACCGCCTCCCTGAATAAGGTCACTAGATGTAGAGGGACAGGTGTCTTTTCCAGAGTCGTGATGTTTTCTGGGATGGCACGGATACGCGTTGGGGGGCGACGTTATCCCTTGGTCTGTGCTTTTATCTCTGCCATTGCCGGTGCCAGCTCTGTGTCCCACAAGCCAAAAAGAGCCCTGGCTTCCCCCTGCATCACGTTTTTATATAGTCTACGTACAACTTCTAGAACAAGCTTTGCTTCCTAAAAGGTTTCATTCTGAAATAAGTTTAGACTCACAGGAAGTTCTAAACCTAGTTCCGAGAGTTCCCGGGTACCGCCCCCACAAAGGGAACGTCTTCCGTAAACGTAGCGTGCTGTCAAGACCAGAGCAGTGGCTTTGGACGCTGCCGTTAATGCAGGTCTCAAACACAGACCTAACTTCGACCTCACTAGTGTGTCTAGCTATTATTTTAACAGCAAAAAAAAAGCACTTCCCTGACAAAAGCCAAAAGAGGTGTTCAAGGTCCAAAGAGCCGCAGTTTTTATGAAGGAAGCCTTCTTGAGAAGTTTCAGACCTCTGTAGTTCCGTGATCACTTCTCGGCCTGTATTCGAGCTAAGATAGAAACGTGCCACCCTGCTCTGCACAAAGATGATGCCACACACCGTCCCTTGCAAGGGCTATATGTTGACAGGTGTGTCCCTCTGGTCTGACCGCAACCCGGACAGTCACGCAGGCCCTGTGCACAGAAGGGTCCTGTGCTTGGTTTAATGCCTTACCATCATCATCCTGAAATTCCCGACATTTGGACAACGGGTCCCACATTCTCGTTTGCACTGGGTCCTGCAAAGTATGTAGCTGGTCTTGGGTCCTAGGGGTAGAGGTGCCTCATTCACAAACGTTGAGGCCCATGAGCTTTTGCGACCCCAAGCGGAGCTTGGAAATCTCATTCCCACACTCCGGCCACGAAGCAACTGGCGAGCTTGCCTGTGGACCCTCTGATAGAAATACCTGTGCTGCTTTCAGCACCATTTTCATAGCTTTCGTGCAGAAAGAGAAAAAACAGTATGATGGGAACGAGTTCTGGTTCTGTGTTTGCAGGCCCTCCTCCTCTCTCTCCCACCACAAACAGGTGACATGTGATCAAAGTTCCCTTTATCTGACCCTCCCTCAGGGACAGCTCCGGCGGCCCTCCATCTGGCTGGTGGCACCCAAGTTCTGGCCAGCAGAGGCCATTGATGCGGGAGCTTCCAGGTGGGCCCCCGAGGGGCACTGAGATTCTGCCCCTTCGCTTTGCAGGTTTATGCAGGGACCATGGTGCCCAGAGGGCCCCTGGAAATGAGAGCGGGAGCGATGGAAGAGATCCTGCATCAGGTAGGAAGGCTTCCCCACTGCCTCCTAAGTCACGGCCCCTGTCAGCCGGGGCTGCTGGAACAAGAGACCACGGGTGGGACGGCTCACCCAGTAGGTTCACTCTGACAGCTCTGGGGCGAGAGGTCTGGGGTGCCAGCGTGTGTGGGCTCTGGGGGGCCTCCCCGCCGGTTCCCTGATGGTCACCTCCTTGCTGTGTCTTCACATGGCAGAGAGAGAGTGAGCTGGCTCTTCTTATCAGGGCACTAATCCCATCATGAGGACTCCACCCTCCTGACCCCCTCTGCCCCTGATTATCTCCCGAAGGCCCCCCTCCCCATGCTGTCACACTGGGGGCGGGGCTTCAACACGAGTTTGGGGGGCGTGATTCAGTCCAGAGCAAGCACTTCCATGGGGTCCTCATTCCAGGGACATTTCTGCGGAACACGACCTAAGACGAGGCTGAATGGTGTCCTTTGGTGACATCATGAAGGCCGTGGGCTGACTAGGCTAAAGGGGGTTGTGGGACAACAACGTCGGTCACTTCTCACAAGGTTCCTCTGCACAGCCACCATGTGTCCTTGAGCGAGTCACAGACGTTTTGGGGGCTGGGCAAACCTGTGTGTAGCTCCAGCAGATGGACGGGGGCAGCGGTGTGTCCTGAAGGATGAGCTCTGCATTCCCCCCACCTTCGGGGGGCGAAGAGAAGCTCGCAGAAGCTGCGGGTATGATTTTGGACTCCCAGGGGTTCCCCGTGTGGCAGGGAAGCTGGGCTCAGTCCCGTGAATTGTAACTGCAAAGGAACATGTCACCGCGAGGTCTTGGTCCGGGACGGGAAGCATCCATGCACTCGTTCAGACCACCTTGATCAAGGGGTGCCCTGGGACCAATAGACCTAGACCAAGACACTCTGACTGCCAAGACCTCCTGTGTTTGGCGAGCAGCCTCTGAGGACCACAGCCCACCAGACCCTGTCCTAAGGGATGGAAGGATTTCGCCTCGTTCAGTCTTCACATCCACTCGCTGGGCCGGGGCCATCACTTTCCTTACCACAGAAGGAGGAGATCCAGGGACAGAGAAATCAGATGACTTGTCCGAGGCCACAGCCGTAGAAACTGGTAGCGCCAGAGTCAAACACAGGCGGCTGGCCCCCGGGCTGTGGGCATTTGAGGAGCTGGTTCTAAAGCACCGACCCCCAGACCCGGACTCTGCCGATCCTGCCTGCGTTGGCGGGTCTGGGTGCCTGGCAGAGCCTCTGGCTTCAGGTCCTGGGACCCCGTTTCGTGAGATCTGATGACCACCTCGTCTGCCGTCAGAGTGGATGACAGACAGGGCTGCAAGCAAGACAGCTGAGGAAGCGAGATCCCAGCCGTGGCAGGGTGCGGAGTGCCCCGCGGTGCCCATCCCAGTCCCCAGGGCGGGGGCTCTGTGCCTCGGTGACAACCTGGAGGCCGACGCGGACTCGGTCCATCCTCGCACCTGCTCCCAAGCCCTGCAAAGTGGACAGTGCCTGGTGGCTGCTGAAAAAAAAACGCTCCTACTGTCTCCCAGGGTAGAAGCCACCCTGGACCCAGGAGACCCAGGTCCTGTGCATGGGACCCTGCATTCGGCGGAGTCGCCGCTGCTGAGGACACTTCGTTAGACCTGGCTCCTGGTGAGGGGGACTTTCCATGCGCCGCACAGACAGAAACGTCCGCCCTGCTCTGCTCGAGTGGATTGTAGCCTCAGGGAGGGCAGGCCCTGCCAGTGCTGGTGCCTGGCACGCGGTGGCCGAAGATGGAGGGAGCGAACACACCAGGCCCCGGACGATGAGGCAGGCAGAGCAGAAGGGAGGCTTGGGGACACCGCTCGAAGTGGTGAAGCTACCAGGACACAGGCCCGGCTGGACCCGGGTCAGCCTGCTACAGGCCTGCTTGGCCTGCCTGACGCTGAGCCGCGTCGGGGAAGCCCCTTGTCCCTGGGCGTCCCGTCTATGAAGGAGTGTGGGGACAGCCCACCACATATCGGGTGACTCTGTGCACCCGGGGTGAGGTGGCCACATAAATACAGCACAGGGCCACCACCCCACAGCACCTGGCTTACTCCTACTCACCCATGTGCACCCCCATATGGCTGCGCCTCACGGGTTGTGTAGCCCGGGACGCAGGGCCCCGCCCAGCAGGCCAGGAGAGGGCCAGGGCTAGGGCGAGCCCAGGCGTGTCCCCTCCGAGCACGAGGCAGGCGGGCAGCCACCTCTACTCGGTGCGAACCTGGGGCCGTGCGCTTGCTGGGCACGAGGAGAACGGAGTGAGAGGCCGGGCTCTTCCCCTTGGGAGCAGCCCCGCTTCATGGGTGGTTCATGGCACATTATCGATCTCGTGGGGACGCTGAAATGGCCGAATCAGGTGCCGGATCAGTGCCCTGCGTCCGCCTCGGGGCGCTGCACTTGGACTTACACCGCACGGCCCGCCGCAGACCCCAGTCCGCCGTCCGCAGTCCAGTCCGCTGCACCGAAGGGGCCTGTCGGGCCTGGCGTGTGTGCTCGTTTGCCAGCTGACCAGAGCCTCCTTCCCCGACCCCCGGCCGACACTCTACCCCCGCCTTCTCCTGGTGACTGCCTCGCAGTGACCACAGCCCCTGAATGAGTGGCCCCGGGCGACGGGCAGACGGGTGGGTGAGGGTGCCCGTGCTCACCTGTGGGCCCCAGAACCATGACTACGGGGCCAGGATGTGGTGTTTCCAGTTAATCAGAGAACTGAGGAGTGGCTCCTGCAGGCCAGAGGGAGTTGGGGACAGGTGACAGCCAGAATGGTGGTGGGGCCACAGCCAAGGGCTCAGGGGTCTCCCGCCCCTCCCACCTCCTCCCACTCTAAGACATTTGATTCTGACCCATGTCCTGCCCCAGGAGAGCTCACCCGCTCAGGGACCACAGTGAGCTCATGACGGGTCAAGGGATTCTTGCTAAACGTACCCCCACCGAGGTGAGGGTGATGGCTCCCTCCCACGGGTATCTGGAGGTAAATAGGTGAGAGCCTTTTAACCTTGCCCACCCATCCATCTGTCCGTCTCTCTGTCCACCCATCCGTGCAACAGACACTTAGTCATTCAGACTTGAGGAAAAAAACAGAAAAGTTTTCACAGAGACATGTCTCTCGCCCTGAAGTCCAAGCCGGAGTTGGCTGCATGCAGGCCGGCAGGTGGGGACGGTCACTCAAGAAGGGGGCAACCGGTGGCAGGGCACAGGTGGTGGTGGGTCCACCCCCAACAATAAATCCATAAGGCGGGGGGACACTACCTGGGGCCTGCGACCCCTGAATTGGGGCAGAGGCCATCTTGGTCATACGTCCCCCCCAGAAATCAGCTGGCATGTGTGAAGGTGCTACCTGTCCCCTCCGCTGGCAGCCATTTGTGAGTCTGTAGAACCTTCCATGACAGCAGGGGACAGAGGGACGGCCCATCGTCACACTGCATGGAGGTGTCCCTCAATGGCATGTGAAGGAATTGCCCCACGTGTGGGAGGACGGGACACTCATCTCTCCTTTCCCCGGCTTCTCTGCAGAGGCTCTGCGGCCTGGGTGTGCTGGCAGAAGAATCCAGGTCCCTGCCCCACGTCTACACAGAGGAGGGGGAGTGCGAGCCGGCAGAGACTCTGAGTTCCCTCGCTGTCTCCGAGCAGGCTCTGCCGCTGCCGGGGACGCTGGACTGGCTCAGCCTTGAGGCCTGAAGACGGGAGCGCCCACGGATCACGCACTTAAATCGTGCACGTTATAGTGCATTGGGGTCACCCCTTCTCCCCCTCCCTCTCCCTCTCCCTCCCCCCTCTCCCTTCCCCGCCCTTCCCCTTTGGGTGGCAATCCATGTTTCTCTCTCTGCCTCTCACTCCCTCTTCCTCTCTCTCTCGAACTAATGGGAAAAAACAAAAAACAAAAAAAACACCCTTGGGAGAGGATAAAGAAAAAAAAGAAAGGAATAAATTGTGACCCTTTCTACTTTTCGAGGACATAAATGCGTTATGAGAAAAATGATTATGCTTAAAGCTTCATAAGCAGTACATGTTTTAGAAATGGACACAATTGAACTTGCACAGTATGACAGACGTCAAAGAATTTAGTAGCCTTTTATGAAGAAATTCCAATTAGATTGCATCTTTAAACAAAACCACAAGCTTTAATTGTTTTTTTTCACTTGTGCACTTGCTGCTAGTGTCCGTGTGGGGAAAAGGGTGGTTTCTTCGAAAAGATAAAGAATTGGAAATAGTAGGGCGTGGGCCCTGTGAGCGCGCAGCTCGCCTGCCCGAGCCGCAGAGGAGAGGCCGGGCTAGGCAGCGTTTTCAGTGCTGCCAGGGCCGTCCCCTGTCTCTGCTGTAGCTCTGCTAGGCTATGGAGGACTCTAAAGCTTTACATGATTTATGTGCATAATCTTTTGTGAGGACCCTCCGGCGCCCTGGGCTCATCAGCGAAGTATTGCGTTCGACAGCGCACTCCAGGCTAAAACCCCCTTTCTTGGTGGAGAAGCGGTGAAAATATTGACTGTAAAGCCCTCAAGTGTTGGTGCACAAGGCCCTCACCCATCACCCAGAGCTCTGGCCACCTGAGAAGGAAGGACGTCCCCGGAGTGGACCCGTGAACAGTGGAGCAGCTGTGCCAACAACATGGCACGATTCCGAGCAGGGCCTAGGACGTTTTCTGGGTGATTCACGAAAACAGTAATTTTTTTTTTTAAGTGTAGTTTTGAGTCTGCTGCGCCGACGGGCATCAGTAGGTGGTCTTTAGACCTTCCTGGATCTGAGGCACGAGACAGAAAACTCTGGCGTGGGGCAGATCTGTCCCACCACCAGGTCCCCCTCCCACCCCATCTGTTTTGTGAATAAAGTTTTATTGACACCCAGCGGTGCTCACGCATTGTTTATGTTTCATCCAGGACCCAACAGGGGGCGATGTATCCGCAACCCAGAGTCCAACACCCACCCCCGGCCGCACAGCCTGGGGCGGGTTCTAAGGCACGTGCTGTGGCGGCGGCCGCTCGCTGTCTTCCCCGCTGGCTGTGCCACTCTGGCCGCTGCCCGCCTTTGCGAATGCCTCCGACTAACTCTTTTCCAAAGCCATAAAATGCTCATGAAAAGTCATGAATGGCCGATTTAACAATTAACAAGGAGACCCAAATGCTGCATTTAGTAGACCCCAAATCAGACGTTTGTGGATCTGGATTTCGTTGTGGGCTTTGTGGATTTGGGGGCCTGGCCATTGTCGCAGGTCTTGGGGGACAGCGGTGTCCGGGGAAGAAGATGGCCCTGTTGGCACGGGTCTGAAGCTCACCTAGCCTAGGAGGCGTCGGCCTTGCCTGCAGATGCCATTCTACATTAACTTCGCTGCCTCCCCCGCCTGCTAATGGCCCTGACCGCATGATGGGGTCGGTCACCCTCCTCCCCACAAGGCCACTCCTGAGTCTGTCTACCTGCTTGCAGGTTCCTGTGGGAACGTGGCGGCAGGAGGGTCTGGGGAAACGGTGAGCCTCCGGGGGCAGCTCCCTGTGAACTGAACCGCATCCTTTTATGGCCACGAGACGGGCCACGCAGCCGAGACAGTAAATCTTTTCAAGGAAAATGTGATTGTACGAAGGACATGAGTCTGCAAATTAGTGGTCCGAAGGTGGCTGCAGTCCTGGAAGTTAAATATTTATTTTGTATTTCATCCACTTTGGTTTTCCATTTGCTTTCACAATCGCACTGGCTTTGCAGAGCATTTTGCCGGAGGCGTTTGTTCTGCTTCCTTCTGCGATTTGCTGAACACAGGAGCTACGAACACAGCCAGCGCCCAGGTGAGACGTGAAGCCGCACGCATGGGTGCGTGTTACACGCCTTGTGTCCTTAGGGCAGGAGCGCCGGGCTGCGTGGCAATAGTCCCCTCAGAGACGCATGGACAGAAGACTGCAAACCTTGTCTAACCCTTGTTGCCTCTGAAAAGCACGTGTCAGAGGCTGAATTCTGGGGCTATAAAAACCGGAAAGACACACTCCTTTAACTTTTCCAGCACGAGGACGCTGGTGCTGAAACCTGACACAAATAGACTGTGAATTGTCTCAATATCTGTTACCTCTCCTTCCTCAATAGAAGAACCCTGAATTGTCAGCCATTCAGAATGTGAGTGGCATTTCCCATCCTCCCTCGCAAGCAGGTATGGCCATGTGACTAAGTTCTGGCCTATGGAAGGCAACTACCAGGAAGTATCCTTGAAGGGTGGAAATGTGTCAGTCTCTTCCCCCTCTTCTAGTTCTGCTGGTTGGAATGATGATATGATGGCTGGTGCTATGGCAGCCACTCTGGATCTTAGAACATCAACAGGACAGAAAGGGTACAGGGCTCTGATCCCAGGGAGCCCCACTGGACCATCCCCAAACCACCTTACTCTAGCCTCAAAATGAAGATGAATTACCGTATTTTGCCATGTATAATGCATTATAATGTATAATGTTTTTTGCCCAAGTTTTTGAGGGAAAAATAAGGGTGTGCCTTACACATGGCTATGACGACTACATACCATGGGTGTATGATGGGTGTAATCCATGTGTAATGTATACAGGAACGTGGGTGTGCATTGTACATGGCAAAATACGGCAACCAGGTCTCGTCCGAGCCACTGCTACTTTGGATTTCCTGTCACGTGTGGCCAAATCTAATCTTAATTGATATAAAATATAGGACCGAGAGAAACAAACTTCAAATAGTAGAACTGAAACACAGCATGGGCTTAATGGATGTGGTCAGATATTGTGGGCCGGAGGACCAGTGACCACTTTCACGCAGGAACAAAGCCTTTGATAACAAGGGTCCCCTGTTGCTTTTGGTGAAGAGCAGCTCATGTCCTGAACGGGGGTCGGGTTAGAAGACCTTCAGACGTAGAAATGCGTTGCCGCCTCCCGCTGCTTTCAGTAAAGCCCTGGGAGAGAGATGGGTGACGGGGATGTAGTTGTGCAAACGGACACCCTCTGCCTGCGCCCTGCGGTCTGAGTAGCCAGGAGCTCCCTAATTTGGTGCCTTGTGGGGCGGAAAAAAGCGGTTGCTGTGTCTCTCGAACGTCAGTCCTTGGAACGGTTTTGTGCAAAGCAGAGCACTTAGCAGAAAATAAAACCAGTGGCCCGGCCTAGCGATGTGTGGGCCTTGTGGCCAAAGCCGTCGTAAGGGGCTGCCTTCCCGCCCAAGCCCATTGCTTAGACGCTCGAGGTGGGTGGGCTCCGCCATGCGAGTGCAGACCAGAGGCACCGGCCGACCAGGTGAGGCCAGACTCTTCAGGGTTACGAACCATGTCTTGCCAGACAGAATGGCTGAACAAATAGATCAGAAGCCTTTACGTTTTGGAAAAAACTGTTCTGCCGAAGAAACCCCAGCCTGGTCTGATAAAGCCCGGGGTTGTCCAACCCCAAAGCCACCCCTGACGACACCATCCAGGAAAACCAGAAGAATGAAACCGGGCGGCCCGGGAAGGGCCCGGCCTCGGACACCCACGTCTGTCTGGTGTGGCGGGGAGATGAGAGGCGGAAGGGAGGGCCGCAGACGGCCATGCTGCCAACGGCGTCTTCCCGGGCCCTGCCGATTTGCTCACGTGCGTGGACCCCGATGACGTGTTCATGTGCGCGGGAGTTTTAGCAACAGGTGTGCCGTTCTCACTCCTCTACCTTAGAGCCTGGAAACTTACTTGTTAGTGTAAGGTTGTCAAACCCCGAGGCAGTGCCAGGTTAGGGTCTGTCTGAGCAAACGGGGGTGACGGGAACATGTTTAGAATTCTGCCCCCCGCAGGGAGACAAGTAAACTCCAGGGCAGGCGGGGTGAGGAGGGAGTTACTCTTCGGGGCTGACCTCCAGGTTCTGTATCGGAACGGACCCTCTTTCGGGCCACGTGTCCCCTCGCACTCCTGTGCCTGGCTCTGGGTCCCGCTCACGCTGGGCTCCATGGAGACTTCCCACCGCCCACTGCGGTGAGCGCTGTGGGTTCATTTCGCTGGGTTCCGCCTGCTCCGGGGCACTTCGACCCAGGGCAAGAAGCCCTTTTTATCTTTATTCTATTTCCAGGCCCGCGGGCAGCGGTTTAAGAGCATGAATGAAAGCAGAGCGTCGGCCCAGGGTCAGCGGCTGGCAGGCCAGGCCCTCAGGAAGGCTGGGCCGGGCCGGGGCCACCGCTGGCGATTCAGAAACGTGTGTTACCCCCCCGCTCGAACTCACTTCCCTCTGCCCACCCCAGAGCGCCGGGTTTTAAAATGCAGGCCATGAGCTTCTCGGTATCTGGGCGGTACTGCAGGGTGGGCCAGAGTGGGTCCATGCGGGCTCCCTGCCCCTGGGCACGGGGACATTCTGGACTGCATCCTTCTCCATGGTGGCGTCCCTCCTGTGTCCAGTGGGATGTCCGGCAGCATCCCTGGTCTCCGCCCACTTATGCCAGGAGCACCGTGCTCCCTGTTGTCACAACCAGAGGTGGCTCTAGACGTCGCTCAGAGTCGCTAGGGGCAAATTGCTGTGGTCGAAACCACTGGCCTATGGAATGAGGCTTGAAAATGCAGCCTCCCGGAGCCTCGGTGGACACTGACTTCTGGCTCACGACGTCAGACTGGTCAGGAAGAAAGAACTTCGTGCTCGGCAGGAACGGTCGTGAGGAAATCCTCGCAGAGTCTCAGTCAGCTGTGGGCCCCGCCCGTGAAGTCCCCACTCAGGGCCCCGGAGCTGTGGTCCCCTTAGGGAGTGGCTAAAAATAGCTTGGTTGCGGGCCCGGACTTCCGGGCAGGAAACTGCCTTCCGGAGGCATCCTGGGGCTTGCCTGTGGAAATGTGGGCACCAGGCCGCCCGCCTGGTTGCGAAGGTCAGCTGGCCCGGACACTTGGAGCCCCGAACTCGGGCCAGGACATGAACGGGCAGGTGCAAATGAAGTGCCACTTTCGGCTCCTTTGCCTGAGAGACTTTCAGGGCCACGCAGCCAAAGCGTCTCTGTTTCCCTGTCCTGACAGCAGGTCCGTCCCAGGTCGAGGAGCATCTGCACAGCACAGATGGAAGGGCAGGGCTCGCGGCCCAGGAGCATCCGAAATGCCCCTGCGGCCATGTCTCTGGGCCACCTCCGGTCTCCATCCCTGCGAGCCACCAGTAGAACTCACACACTTTCCCGTCCCTGCTCTTGGGGAGGAACAGATGTGAGCAGGAAACAAACCACTTCCCTTGGGGGAGGGCCCGGGAGCTGAAATTTTGCCCCCGATCTTCCTTCTTGCCAGCCTGGCTGTGGGGGCGGATTAACGTCAACGCGGCCGCCAGGAGGGCGCTCAACCCCGGGAAAGCACCCAGCCCTGCAGGCCTGTGTGCGACTGATGCCCGCGCCCCAGTCCCGTCTCCTCACGTGGACGGCGGTGCTCAGGGCAGGCCTGGGCCCAGCAGCCCCTCTGTGTCATTGTGTGTGGCGACCACTCTTCCTGAGCGGCACGCCGGGCACCGTTGAGGTTAAACCTTGCAGCGGGAGCGCCAGGCAGGACTATGGCCACCCCTGCTCCAGTCACCGGGACCCAGAAGCTCGGGCACAGTGGGCTGCCGATGCTCGCGGGGCGGGGCGGGGGAGCAGGGCTGTGGCCTGGCCCCTTGGACGCCCTGCGGACCTGCCTGGGCGAGAGCTCCTGTGGACAGAGAGATCACAGGCCGGCTCTCTGGGCCGCGATTCAAAGGCCAGGCCAGGGCCCTGGGATGGGTTATTTTCAGGGTAGGATTTGGCTGGGATCCCGCGGCTGGAATAGAAGCTGCACCTGTGATCCTCGTGGGGCGTTATCCAGGGCTCCCAGTGCCCTTTGCCCCAGATCAGAAGCCCCTGGCTCATCAACTGGAGCAGTGGTTCTCAGAGTGGGGTGCCCTGGTCACGAAGTGGGGAGCCTTACCTCACGCGCACAGTTCTCAGGCCCCGCCCCAGGTTGGCAGGATCGGAAACTGTGGGGTGGTGCCCAGGGAGCCCTCCTAGGGGTTCTGATGCTCGGGACCGCCGAGAACCACTGCCCAGAGTGGCGACAGGTCCTCCTCACTTCCTTGGCCAGGGCCCCGAGGATGCTGCCCAGGGAGCGATGCCGGAGCTGAGTGTGAGCTTGACCCCTGACCAGCAGGAAGGCGGCTCCCCGGGGTGGACCAGCAGGGCAGGAGCGAGTGCACTGCCTCCTGAGTCCCCAGCACCCCTGCTTCCCCTGACCTTGCCCTTCAGGGCATCAGAGGCTGACCCGGGCCCCCCACGAGAGAAGAGGGGAGGATATGTCTGCCAGAGGGCTGCGTCACAAAACCAGCACATTCTTTTCCCTTGGAACCAAAATAGTTTGCTCTCAAGCAAGTGACCTGAGAGGGTGGCAGCCGGGACCCGGGGTCAGGGAGTAGTGTTGGCCCCGCTGTTGATTCAGGACAGGACCTTCGTGAAGGGTGACCGCCTCATGGCTGACTGCTGCGGAAAGCCTGCGTCTGTCTGTGGCCACCCAGAACGGGTGGCCGAGTGGCAGTTCTGCAGGATGTAGGGGGACCTGAAAGGGGGGTGCTCTCCTGTGCCCCAGCTCCTGTCTTCCTAGCGCTTCGAATGCACGGAGATCTGAGACCTGGGCTAACTGTTAACCTCTGTTTTGGGTTCATTTTCCACCGCGAAGACAGAGAGTCAAAGTGATGTGTGTTTCAGCGGGGGATGAAACACCCGGCGGTTCAGGATCTGCATCCGTTTGCAGAGTTGCTGGCCCCATAAATCATTCCTTTGCGGAGATGCCATTAACTAATAATTCAAGGCTGCTAATCTTCAATCAACCACGATTAAAGGACTTTTGCCGGGTGGCAGGGAGACGCCACGTTTCTCCGAAAGCCGGCAGCAAAATTCACGCACGCCATCCATCTTTACTTTGAAAAACCGCCCTTAACTAATAATTCCAGATGGAAGGGTTTTAAATCACGCATGGGCTTGGCAGGATCAGGGCAAACTCTCAATAACCATAAAGACTGTTTTATTGCAAACCGTCTCCGGGTGGATGGCATCCATCCGGGTCCTACAGGCCGGGTGATATTCCAGCGCTTACCCCTTATTCGCAGCCCGTGGGCAGTCCGCGCGCACTGCCTAAGGGCTCGACAGAGCCGTCGGTCCCACGTGTTCTCAGTGGGAAGACCAGGCTCCGGGTGGGCCCTTCGGCCTGTCTGTCCTCCGCTCTGCCTGGAACCCTACATCCCAGTCACGCGGAAATTTCTAGACTCCCTCCTTCTCGGCCTGCAGGTGCAAGCTAGGGTGGTCTTAGCCCGCAGCTGGGTCTAGGTCAGGGTGCTCCTATGACCCCCTCAGAGCTCCTCCCACAGCCTTCTCGTGTGGCGCTGGGGGAGTATACCTCCCCCTGGTCTGTCTGCCCTTCCCACTGTAGATGAGCCCTTCAGGGGCAACTGATGTGCCTCAATCTTTTCTTATCCTTTTCCGAGGCCACGAGGCAGGCCCTCCATTAAGGTGTTCGAGGGACAGGCAGGTGACAAGGGAACACAAGCCCCTTGCGGAGCTTTGACAGGCCGGCCCTCTGTCCAGGGCAGAGCCTGGATCACAGCAGGGCCTGACGTCATGCCCCTGAGGGACCGTGTCCGTGGCCACGCAGAATGGGACTTCCCTTCACCCCAGGGACCCGGGCTCCTTGGGGTGAAGGCGGCTGTGCCTGCTGTGTTTCATCTTAATGTGTCGCCCTCTTGGAGCCTTTGCCTCCTGTGATGGGCATCTGGTTAATTTCAAGGTTACGGCACATGTTAGGACAAGGACCCACAGCTCACCCGTCCCCTGGCCTCATCCTGCTGGGTCAAAAGCATAACACACACATAGAGTTTTATCCCTACCTTGGGGACAGATTTTAAAGCCACATTTGAGTGGCAGGAGAGAGAGGAAAACAAACCACCTGACCTACTGGTTTCTGAGGCCGCCCAGCCCACTCACAGCGCCCTGGGCACCAAAGGGAAACGTGGCTTTTAAATTTAGTCCATTTTGAATGTCCGCCAAGGACAATCTGGGAGATGACGGATCTGTGACCAAGACCAAGGGGATTAGCAGCTCCGTGGGCAGGCTCCCAGGAGGCCAGCCCGCGGTCCTGGGAGCTGCTCCCGGCATGAGAGGCCAGAGCGATGTGCCACGAGAGGCGGGGTGGCAGGCCCCGGAGCGGGCCCGCGTCCCCAACCGCACGGCACACGGACTGGCCCAGGGAGTGGGGGAAAGTTCATTGCCTTACAGGCCTGCTATTCTAAGAAAACATTTTGTTGGGCCTATTTGTCACCAGAGGCAAAGTACAGGACGTCGCCTGGAATGGGGACATTTTGGCAAAGAGAGCCGCGTAATTCTGCACGGTCAGGTAAACGGGAGTCAGCCTTGTCCCAGTGTGGAATGGGTTTCTCCCTCTGGGATGGAAATGTCCCCCCCGGCAGTTCACACCCCCCGGTCCTCTGGGCAGAGCCTCCCGGACACCGGTCTTTGGCGAGACTCCCAGGCACCCGACCCTCGCAGGAGCAGCCGGGCAGCGATGGGCACCTTTGGGTCAGGGGACATGCACCCTTCGGCCTAGTCCCAGGCGCACTCCCCACGGCTGGCTTCCGCCTCGCCCGCGTTAGCTTCCACTTAGACGAAGCCGTTTTGTTTTCTCGTGTCCCAAGCACCAGCCTCGTTGAGCCCTACCCAGGTGTGTCCCGAACCTCGCCTCCAGCTTCTGCTCGTGGCCGCCTTAGCAAGGGCGGCAGGGCTCGCCTGGCTGGTGCAAAGCACGCCAGAAGAGGTGCCCCGGAGGAGCTGGCAGGTGCCACTCTGTCTTAGGTCTATGAGAGGGGTGCGTCGCAGGGCCCACCACGACCCTGCCCTGGAGCGCCCCACAGGCAAGTGGAAACTCACGCCTGGCCCTGGCCACGGCGGAGACCTCGGTGGGAGCCAGCGCTGTGCAGAGAGACCCAGCCCTGGCTGACCGGCTGCCCTGGCACATCTGTGAACGTCCCCTGCAGGAGCTCGACCAGGTTTTCCCAGTGAGGATCAGAAAAATCCAAAAACCAACCCCCACCCCTTCAAGCTTCGGGTGCGGGGATGAGGAGAAAGACGCTCTTCTGAAATACCCTGGAGCGCTCAGGTCTGGGCTGTGCGTCCTCTGGGGACACTAGCTACCTGGTAGGGGCTGGGTTATGACCCAGGAAGGGAAACATCCAAGTCCCACACCCCCTCAAGCCCCCCCCCGCCCCCGCACCCCGTCCTGCCTGAGGGGGAGGAAACAACTGAGAGACACAGGTGACAGTTCCCGCCCAGAGGCACAGGCTCCCTGAGCCCCCGTCCAGTCCACGGAGGCCCTGGAACCCCCGGCCACTGGCACCCCTGAGCACCTCCCAAACTGCCATCCTCCGGCCCCTTGGGGTGTGCGCTTGCTGGCACCCCACTTCCGGTGGGCCAACCCCTGACTCCAACAACCCCTGAGGGCAGCCTCGTCCTCGTCAGGACTGCTCTACCTTTCCCAGTAACAGGCTTCGCCGAACTAAAGGCACTCGCACCCCGGCAACAGCAGGCTCATTAGATGTGGCGGGGAGGTGCTGAGATTTCTTCAGGAGTCAGCATGTTGGCCTTTTTGTTGTTGTCTAAAGATTTTACTCATTTATTTTTAGAGAGAGGGGAAGGGAAGGAGAAAGAGAGGGAGAGAAACATCGATGCGAGAGGGAGAGAGAGATATGGATCGGTCACCTTTTTAGACACCCCATCTGGGGACTGAACCCGCCACCCGGGCATGTGCCCTATTAGGAACTGAACCAGTGACCTTTCGCTTTGGGGACAACGCCGAACCCACTGAGCCACACTGGTCAGGGCAGCGTGTTGGCTTTTGAGGACTAGCCGGTGATGAAGGGAGAAGGCTGCGGGGTCAGGCTGCCAGGTGTGAATCCAGGCTCTGGCACTGACCTGGGACAAGGGCCCCCACCCCTCTGGGTCTCGGCATCCCCACCTGGGTGAAGGCAGTTAGAGCTCCCACCTCCCAGGCTTGTCCTGAGAGTTAAGTAAATTCGTGTGAGGTCCCACAACGTCCCCACAGACACACCCACACAGCCTCATGCGCAAAGAGGGACGTGGCCGAGGGGCTCGCTGCCGCCCCAGAGGACCTCAGACTGTGGCCTGTGTGCACAGGGGGACAAGACCGAACCCCCTTCCCGTCTCTTCTCTTTGTTTTGCTGCCAAATA